>JAHLSL010000014.1:7518198-7576079 GCA_025920805.1 Petroica traversi | reverse complement strand
TTCTGTTCTGTTCTGTTCTGTTCTGTTCTGTTCTGTTCTGTTCTGTTCTGTTCTGTTCTATTCTATTCTATTCTATTCTATTCTATTCTATTCTATTCTAAACTTTATGACAGCTCTTCCATACTTTTTTGCCCCATCAAAAACAATGAGACAATTTCTGAGAATCAGTCTAGCTGCAGTTCAATTAACTTGGCAGAAGAAACTAATAAAAACATCCTAAAATACATATGCACCACACCAGGGAGTATACAGAAATCTTTAGGTACCTAAGCTTAGGAGAACTGCCTTGTGGCACTTATAAATATATTACGTGATTAAAGAATCTCATTCTCCTTGTCTATCAGTGCATACTAAATCAATAAATTATTTATCTGCTTAACTACTTCCATAAATCCTGGGATGTATAAATCTAAATATTATATTTTAATTTATTGATCTTTCTTAATAACAATTTCAATATAAAATATGCTTAATAAAGTTGAATTTCCATACAGGTTCAGAGAAGACACAAAAAATGTGTCTTCCAGTCATGAGTCATTGTGGACACTATGGACACTATTTTACTACCCCCATCCTTTCTGGTGTCCCTCTTTGGAAGTCTAGATAATTCGCTTCAAATGACTGTAGGATTCTTATTTTTCTTTTATCTTAAAAATACTCTTATGACTTTTCTTTCTTTGATCTTCATTTTTTTTTTTATATTTTCTTTAATGTATCAGTAGTTTATTTACATGGCAGAACCACTGGTTTTTGTTGTTTGATTTTTTTTTAAATTATAATATTTTAAAGAAAACTGGACTTTAGACATATTGTATTATACAAGGATGCCATCAGATCTTCTAAGCTAGTTCAGATCAGGATGGATTAATACCTGGAGCAGACATCTCCAAGGAATATAAGGCCTCTTAGAAAACCTAAATTAATATACAGCGCAGTACTAGAGGGCAATGTATGACTAAAAGTGTTATATTTTATATACCTTAAAAACTGATGACTTGACATTTTTTAATTCTTATGACAGAAATTGTATTGCTTTTTCATGCCTCACTTTTATGTATTTTCCACATATGGATCAGGCTTCACTTTTTCTTCTTCTTTATCTGAAATCTGTATCTCAGTCCATAAGGCCTATTTGTCACTGATGCTTTTTTCCAGTCATGGGTGGTATTATGCCAAAGTGAGGGCTTTAGAAGGGTGCTGGCTGTGCCGTCTACACTCATGCCAACACGACCCAGAATGTCAGGTACTCTGGGACAAAGTCAGAGAGGAAAGTGGGCTGCTCCAGGGGCTCCATATCCATACCTGAGCTGCATCCATCCCTCTTCACAGCAGTGGGAATGTTCTTATAACATTTTTTACTTTTTCCTTAATACTTATATTTGTGTACCTTTTCATTCTTTTTTTAGACATGCATAGACCATGGGCAGCAACCTAAGTGAAATAAAAGGAGGTAATGAGGACTGTAGCAGTGAATCACTGTTTATTCTCTCTCTAAAAATGCCTAGAGCGACATAATTTGACTTCAACATTTGCTGTGTTCTACAGTGCATATACTATCACTAGTCCTCTTTTCTGTGCAATGTTATTACCAATTACTCTAATGAAACGAATACAAGAGAATAATCTGAAACACCTGGATTAGCTTTCAGCTGTTGCTTGCTGAACCAAACTTGTCTGCCTTCTATACCACCCCAAAGAATTGCTGTTTAAATCAATAGGGTAAGAGCAATAATTTCTTCAGGCAACATTCTATTAGCTTTCCTGGAAGATTATGATTCCTTAGGCTTCTTTTTCTAGCAAAAAGAGTGTAATACTATCAAGATAGTAATGACAAAATATGTATGAAGCCGTGATGTATGTTGCTGGTGTAACTTATTGTTTATGCATGAAAGAAATCAAGATTTATTTTTCATAGAAATATAGAATGCTTTGGGTTGGAAGGGATATTAAAGATCATCTACTTCCAGACTCCTTAGACCGGGTTGCTCAAAGCCTCATCCAGCCTGGCCTTGAACACCTCCAGGGATTGGGAATCCACAGCTTCTCTGGGCAGCCTGTTCCAGGCTTCATCTGAAGAATTTCTTCCTAATGTCTAGTTTAAATCTACTCTTTCTCAGATTAAAGCCATTCTCCCTTGTCCTATCTCTGTGTGCCATTGTACAAAGCCCCTCTCCCATTCTCTTTTCAGCCCCCATTAGGTACTGGAAGGCTGCTCTCAGATATTACCAGAACTTTTCCTTCTCCAGACTGAATAGCCCCATCACTCTCATCCTGTCCTCATAAGAGAGGTTCTGTAGCCATCTCAATCTTTAAGTGTAGATATTATTCCAAGTAGAGAGAGGTTCTTTGGTTTAATTTTTGGAATTTTTTTATTTTAAAGCCTTCAGGATGTTGTAATCATTAACAAATAAACTCGAATAGTGCTTAGAGCAGAATGGTTCAGTTTAGCTGTTAAAGGATCTATCTGTCTAGTGAACTTGTCTCTTATCTCTAAGCATATGAAAGAAACTGCTAGGATATGTATTTTAAGACTTAGGAAAGAGTAAAATATTTATTTTCAGGTCATCTAGACCTTGCCTAGAGCATTGTTCCCACAATATTCCGTTATGAAGGGATTTATTGGGATAACTGCAATGAACAATTGTTATGTCTCAACCTTAGATTTAAAGAAGTTTTGCATGCAAAAGGTGTTTTCATGGCCTTCTGTGGCTCATTTCCCTGTCCCTGGCAAGAAGAAATAAAAATTCCTTAGCTTAAGACTATCTAAGTCCTAGTTTAGACTTGCCTGGCAACTGCTGTGCTTTGCTGTCCTTTAATCTCACACATAAACACACAAAAAGCAAACTGATTTATTTTATTGTCTTGAAAAATTATCTTCATACTTTTAGCTATCAAGAAGCTTAAAGCTGAGCAAGTAGAAGTAGTTATTGCTAGTAAAATATTTTCTATTTACAGAAAATTTTAAAATTAATTCAATCAATTTTTACCCTACATAAAGCAATTCCCACTGGAAACATATTATAAATCACTTTTTTGACTGTTATGGATAATATAGCAGCAGGTCCTAAGTGAAGACTTGGTACTTCCAATTGCAGAAAAAAAAATTACTATGGATTTTTTTCAGAAGCAGAACTTAAAATTCTTTTTTCACAAGCTTCTATAACAGGAAAATTTCATCCAGCTCTAAAGTAAGGGAGTACATTTCCACTATTAAGCACATAATTAATACATCAGGAGGGAACATACTGCTGTTCCTCCAATGAGGTATTGATTTAATATTACTAATCTACAGGATCACCATGTCTAAATTAAACCTAAGAGACTGACTAGTTTCTTAAGGCTCTTTAGGGCCTCCAAGTCAATAACAGAAATGCAAGGTATTTGTATAGCAAAGATGTTGAGATAGCTTATAGATGTTAATTATGCCTCAGAATAACCCTTATATCTATAAATAAACTACGCAGCACATTCACTATTTAAAAGTCAACAACATCTACATTTTTCAGGTACTGTATTCCTAGAGAGAAGACTGCAAGAAAGGAAGAAAAAGTCTTGTGGAAAGCTTTTAAGTTCATCAAATCATGCTTTCCTCAAAGAAATTAATATTCTCTTTAGTGGTTTTCTACTCCCACGTCTTTTAAAAAGTTAGAAAAGAAAAATGAAATTAAGAGAAGGTAGAGGAAATAAAGTCATAATGGAAAGAAGAGAATAGAAAACAGTATTTCACATAGATATTTAGAAAGTTATGTAGTTCATGGAAACTTCTTATATTTTGAAGGGTGATGTCTTTTGATGAATGTTACATACTGCATCCAGCTGTAGGATTCCCAGCACAGAAGGACATTGACTTGTTGGAACAAGTCCAGAGGAGGGTCCCCAAAACCCTATTGGGGGGTGGAGTACATCTTCTGTGAGGAAAAGCTAGGAGAATTGGAATTGTTCGTCCTGCAGAAAACAAGTCTTTGGGATGACCTGTTTTTGGCTTTCCAGAATTTTTAGGGAGCCTACAAGAAAGATGGAGAGAGGTTATTTACAAGGACATGTAATGAGAGGACAAGGGAAATAGCTTCAAACTGAAGGACACTAGGTTTAGGTTAGATTTTAGGAAGAAATTCCAAACTCTGAGACTTATGAGGCACTGGAATCAGTTGCCCAGAAAGTTGTGGATGTTGCATCCCTGCAGGTGTTTAAGGCTGGATTGGATGGAGTTCTGAGTAACCAGATGTGGAAAGATGTCCCTGCCCACATCATCAGGCATGTTGGAACTAGGAGATCTTTAACATTCCCTCTGACCCTCTGTAATTCTATAATAATTTTATAATTCTATAATTTTATAATTCTATAATAAACAGAAATTTTAAAATGAAAAATTGTAAGTGTGTGTAAAATTTTACATGTTATGAAGTTCGAGTATTTATGAGGCTCTAGCACACACTGATGTGTGAAATTAGTGTTTCTCTAATAAAAATAGTTGGCTGAGCTTCTCAATAAAGGAAACCAGAAGCTGATTGCCAAGGAGACCTGAATGCAGTGACCTACCTTCACCTACCTTGTTCAGAAATGACTGGCAGCACTAGGATCCAGGACTTTTAATTTCTTATTGTCCTTCTTGAATCACTGGACTTGAAACTCTTCTGCATGGTCTTTTTGACTGAAAAACAAACAAACAAACAAACAAACAAAAACCCCTAAGAGTTTGTTTCAAGATGAGCACCTAATTTTATGGTCTTTTCCTATGTTGCCCTATGAAAACCTGAGGAGGAAAGTTCTTTATTTATGAACTAGACTGGGTTATAAAACAAGTATTGCCAGTTTCACCTCACATTAGCATTCATTTCATGATTTTTATTTTTTTTTCCCTGATAGAACTGCCTACACCCCTGCTCACCATGGCAACCGAAGAATCTAGCAGCAGACTCAGGGTAGGAAAAACATAAGAAAAAAGAAAAGGAAAACTAACTCAAAAATATCCCCTGATACTAAAATTGATTTTGTTTTCACAGCAACACACTATGAAATTGCGAGAGAAAGAGAGCTGTCTACCTGTATTTCAGTTGGAATCACCCACCATGGGAGGAGTATGACAAATAGTGTGTCTGTTTGCGTGTTACACTGGAGTATCTTAAGGGTAGGTGGCACTTATTTCCAAAGCATGTTTTGACTGCTGAGGGAGGATGAGATGCTGACAATGACATGTTAGTGGATGTTTCTGTGGAAGAGAAGACACTCGTGTGTACTGGATGGAAAGCACAGCAATTTTGCTTGAAAAGTTTTCCTTCTGCTCCTGAGTTAATGCAATGCAGATAACTGTTGGCAAGTATTTATCAGCATGCCTAAACATCCAGAAAGAGTGAAGCAGGGTCTTTCAACCACTGTCAGAATGAAAACAGACACTGATGTTTTCTAACAGCATAGTCAAATACCATAAAAAATATCAGGCTCAGAACAAAGAATATGAGTTTAAAAGAGTTATTTCACAGAGATTGCTAAAAAAAGGTATTTCAAAAATTACTTGGTCACAAAAATAAAATTACTAATAATTAAAACAGTATTAAATTATATTGTTATTTTCTAAGTAGAAAAATACATGTTAGAAATGAGAAAGGAAAAAGCATCATATCCCAGAACACATATCAAAATTAGTAAATAAAAACATCAATGAAAAGTTTTCTTGAGGTCTCTGAGAAAATTATTAGATTCGTATGATTAAGGAAAACAGTCACACACATTAATCTAATAGCAGTAGATAAGCTTATTGGAAGTTTTCTTACATAAACCTGCTTAGAAAGTCTATTTTTTCTGTTCTGCTTTAGGGGCTGAGATGCGCACTTGCGTCTACAGTGCAGATGACAGTTGTCAAAAACCTAGTGGTCATGGTTTTCTATTGCACAGAAATTGGAACAGGAGCTTATCAGGTTTGACGAGAAACATAGTAATGTGCATTTGTTCAGAATAAAATTGGATGAATTTTTGCATGTTTTTGGTTACATTTAGCTCACTGTATTTTAATTTCATAAATTAGCTTTCTTTTGCAATTTATTCTTTACCTATCTGAGTTTTCCTCTCTCATTGAATGTAGGTTGCAGGAGAATGAAGGACAGGATTGACAAAATGCAGAAAACAGATCTAATGTTACAGGAAATGGAGCCAGAGTTGAAGACAACCAAAGTCAAATATTACTGAAACAGAGGAGTGGAAAGGTATGTATTGATAAGGAAAGATAACAGAAAAAATAATGGGGAAGCATTCTAAATACATTATATGAAATATTAGTTAAATAAAAAGATTTTTTAAATTAAATATTAAACTTAAAATCACTTAGGGAATGACTGACTTAGAATTTATCTTCAGGCAGTTTTAGAACAATGTTCTATACCTCCATGCAAATTCTGCTGTAATTAGAAATCCTGAGAGATGAAGTCCTCAGATGTACAACCAGCTTAGAATACCAAGATAAAAACATTCAGCTAGCTAGAGTTTGCATTTACAGTAGTGGGAAAAATGTAGAAATTCTCTAGAAATGGTGCAAGAAAATCAGCTGAAAAAAGGCCATATAAGTTTGCCAAGAGACAAGGGAGAACTGGAAAAAGGACTCATCAAAAAAGTGCAAGAATGAAGACAGACAAGCCAAAAATTGAAAGATAAAAGTTATTTTATTTATGCAAATAAAACGAGAATAATGTGTAAATGGATCCCCTCCCTGCAATTATCTTTGTCTTCCTGACATTAAAGATAATCAGTGTATAGCAGTAAAACTAAAGTAATCATTTGCATCTGTGTTGAAGTAGCAAGGATGTGGACTTAGAGGTTGCATCAGCATCAATAATATTGAAATCTCTGAAATGTTCATGAAACATCCTTTCCTGATTTAGCAAGGGTTTGAAACAGATTATTTATTCTTATGTATATCTGACCTATCTTGCCCTTTTACTTAATGTTTTCAGTTTCCTTTAATAATACTTTAGTCATGGGAAGATGACTGCACATCTCCTCAAATTAGTTTTGCAAGCACTAAAGAAGCACTTAAGTGGAAGCACTTCTCTGGTTTCCAAAGGTTCTGCTGAGAAATGAGCTGGTGTCACTGGGGTTTAAGCTTACATACTTGCCAGGGAAGAACTGGGCTTTTATTATGATTTCCCCTATTAGTTACCTAAGAAATGTAGTTCTTGTAGTCAATTGCACCATATTTGAACTATGTCAAAAAGAAACAATTTAATTTCTGATCATTGGATTCTTGTCAGCAGTGTAACAGTAAGAACTTTGGATAAACTCTCCAGTTTGATGTTCTAGAATGAATAATGCAAAATATGAAGATTCTATATTCTTTATTTCCATTCATCTGCAAGTACTTACAGCAACTTCAACTTATTATTTTAATTCACCTTTTTAAAGTTAAATTACATTTTCTGGATTGGGATTAAATTTGACATTTAAAATGAGGTGGGGGAAAGCATATAGAAATATAAAGCCAAACTGCCAAAGGAGTAGAATTTTATTTGGGAAAATTTCAGGAGAATTTGCCTCTAAAAGAAAGAAAAATATTTGCTGGAAATTTGCATTCCTGTTAGCCCTCTTTCATTATTCAAAATGACATCTCCAAATGCCACAGGCAGGTATTTCTAATAGAAACCAAAAGAAAAAAGTGATAAAGAAATTTAAATCTAATAACATACTATGGTAGAATATTTATAAGTGATCAGCAGTGTATTAAGCTGTAGAGAATACTCATCACAGTCACTCTGGCTTGTTGTATTTTCTCATGCAGAACTACCTAACCCAAGGCTAGATGGCTTTGGAATTTGAAAACAGGTTTCTGAACATTAGACAGTGCATCTATTATCATCAACAGCTTCAGTATGTGAGTGTGCAAGTGTACTAAATTAAGCAAAGTGTGGTCTGTGGATTTCCTTATTTATAGATGCACTTTTCCTCAAGATCTGAAACTGCTTTTTAATGAATGGTATGAAAGAAGACAACTTTAGTACAAATGAACAAAGAGTGCGAGTCAATCCTTGCATGGCATGAATCAGAGCAACTACACTGAGAAACAGCACCAGCTGAGAATCCTCTCAAAAACATCAATGTTTTTATTCAAAACAATGTAATATCTCAAAGCCTTCATTCGAAATCCAGTACCCAGACTGCTTAAATCCAGGTCTTTGGTAACACTGTGCTGTGTGCCATAGTGAAATCACATTTTATTAAGTCAGATTATTTACCTTTCTTACACAAGAAAAGCCAAGCAGCACTTCTAGTTTCAAAACCACCAAACCTGCTGACATTTTAATAAACAAAACATGAGTTTGGTCAAAATCTACATGCAGACTTAATGCATTTTAAGAGGAATATTCTAAGCTTTTTGACGGGAAAAGGCAAATTTGAGCTGCTGATTGTTTTATTTTTATATTGTGGAGCTTTTGCAGCAGGATATTTTGGCCATGCCTCATTCATAGCTATTGCCCATAAATTAAGGTATTTTTAAAAAATCCAACTATCTTTTGAAGTTATTTTTTAGTTTTTCTTATAGCCTGAATTTCTTAGCATTCAATAGTGGATTTACAGAAGGTATTTTACTTTAGTGTGGTGTTGCTATTGTTAAACATTTAATTTCAATTTTATTGCTACAAAACCATCCGGTGCAATGTCGAGTTGCTGTTTGCCAAGAAGCCAAGGACATAACAAACCTATTTTCGCAGGAAAAGTCCAGCAATAGTACACATCAGGTCTCTGACAGTACATCAGAAATGACAGAAAAGCATATCCTGAGCAATCATCAGCCATTGCTGAGAGCAGGATTATGTCTCACCTTTAGAACTGCTCAACAAATTTAGTGAGAAAACTGAGAAAACTGTAAAAACCTGTAAATACTTCGACCAGGAGTACTTCAAGAAGCTAGAGATGGTACTGACATATGGGCAGCATCTGATGAAGTTATTTCCAGAAAATCTGAAAGGATATTTTGGAATCATGACTGTTAGAAAATATGCTTGATACCTAAGAGATCTCACAGAAAAACAAGAGAGATTTAGTAGAAATATTAATTAAACCTCCAGTTCTCTATTGTTCTCTGAACATGACTAATTTCCATTTTTTTCTTTTCCTTTCACCTAAACTGTTTTCTAATCACCTTGAAACTGGCAGTTCTAGCAGAATGATTTTCTTAGTTATCCTCCTATTACTCATAATAAGTGAAGAGAAAGTGTATTTAGAGGAGAACACTAACAACTGAAATATTTGAAAATAATTTGGTAGTAGGGGAACCCCTGTGTGATTGTTTGCTCTGGGTGAAATAAAAAAATGTGTGGAGATTAGTAGAATTATATCTGGTGAAAGAGAAAACTCAGAAGGAAGGGTTATAACCTCTCAAAGCCCTGAGAGCAGCAGCTTGCCTACCTCTTGCTGCCCAGCCTCCCCCAGTGCCTTCCTCCTCTCTGTCCATAGCCCAGGACTCCATTTCAGCCCATCCCAGGCCACCATTCCCTGCCCCACTGATACTCTTGGAGTGCCCATCTCCAGCTCTGTCCCTGCCAACCCTTACTTGCTCACTGCAATTCTCAGGCTGACCTTGGACTTGACTGACCTTTTCATCTCTCTGTCCAAGGAACATCTTATTACCCCAATCCTGGACCTGTGTGGGATAAAAAAGCAAGGCTCCCACTGGATCCTTGCTGTCAATAACCAGGAAAATATACTGAGACACATCATGAAATGGCAAGAAACTAGCTGTGCATCCAGGATACTGGGAGCAAGGCACAAGACAGGAGCATGAAAGGAGAAAGAAAGCAGGCAAAGGAGAAAGAAATCCATTTTCATCTTTGTTTCCATAGTTTTACTGTACTGCTGCTGATCCTGATTCAAGCTTGACTGGCTTCAGAGGAATTTCATCTAGAAAGCCTTGTTTGTGGCTTGTAATTGCTCTTCATAGAGGAGAGTTAAATCAAATAACTATTTTACAAGCTAAAAATACTCCTTAAGATCACAGGCCTATGAAACAAAGACGAGATCTAACCTTGTGGAAAAGAAGTCTGCAGAATCAGACTGAGGTTTGGAGTATCTGTTGTAGTTTTTCTGACCAATGAAGAACCAAAAGAGATTGTGTGCTGAACAATATTTATACACAATTTCTTCTATGTACAGCAAAATCTGGGGAGCCTGGGGAGAATGAGACATAGCTCTTCCTCTGTATGAAGCAAAGCTGCATCAACACAATATTTTGTTTAAATAGTTCATAATTACTTTTTTTCTTAAACAAAAAAATCTCATTACTTTTTCTCCCCAGACAAAACTGTTTTGCCAGACAATATGAAATATGAACATGGACTGGGCCAGGAGTAAGTGGCTTTCTTCTGTGAGATTGTGGTGTCACAGAGCATTAAACCAAGTCAAACATTTTGGTTGTCATCAAGCCCATCACCTTCTCCAGCTTTTCTTGAGCTGAAGACACAGCCATTTCAGTGTGAGTGGAGGCAGCCATATATTTAGCATCCTTTGGTTGTCTGTGAAACAAAAGCTTGCTAATTCATACTCTTTTGCTAAAGGAGATTTATCACAGGATTTTCTCATTCTTTGATGGACAGGATTGTATTCAGAGACAGATCTTCAATCAGATCCTGCTGACAGCAGTTCACCTCATAGAAACTTTTGGGCAGGAAATACCATGCTGAAAATTGCAGTTTTCCTCACCTGTGTTTGGAAGTACTGTGATCCAGATATTTAGGTATGTCACTCTCAATCTCCTTCTGAACTGTCAAACTAAACTAAATTAATCAAAATCTCAATTATTCTCTGGTTTTATTGGAGCAAAAGTTGGGTTTTTTTTTAAAGTTTGAGGCTTTCTCAATAGTGATTGATTTTCTCTCTTAAAAAGACACAGTAAGTAAAAGAAATGATCAATAGAACCTTTCTTTACTGGAGCTGACCTAGCTGATATCACTTTTCGAAGCTCAAACTTGGACAGCAATGTTTCATAATTTCAGCAGAGATTTGGTGCAATAGGTATTGAATTTTAACAGCCTTAGGCAAAACTTCTGGTCTTATTTAAATCTCTGCATAGCATAAGAAGGTCTGGGGCTTTTTTGGCGTTTTTCAACTCATCCACAAATAATTTCATAAATCCTTGATATTGTGAAAGATGGAAGGGAAAAATTTGTATGCCTAGACTTTAAAAAGAATTTTTTTAAAAATTGAGCACTTTCCAGTGAGGTGTTTTTAAACTTCAACAAGGAGAATCAGAGGGCAAATCTTCCAGTCTTATAGACACTTCTGTGATTCACCTTCCATGAAGACACAGATCTTCAGGGGGTAATTAACTAACAAAAAGAAATGTCAGTATGTATTTGTTATTACAAGGAAAAGTGATTTCTCTTCAGCTGAAAAACAACATGTCCAGAGTCAATAATATCAGTTCTTTGCCATGTAGTTTTGGGCTTTAAAACATATTGCCATCTCTTTGAGTTTTTCATTGTTTGAAGAATCTACATTTATATTTCCTTACATGCAGGTAAGATATTCTCTATAAATAGTGGCAGATATTCATAGACATGATAAAGATGAATACACACAGACACCCACACATAAACTCTCTATTGCTTTTTTAAATTTCTCTGTATTTTACATAAGGTAAGATACAGAGCAGGTTAAGTGCCACCATGCAGTTGCCACACATACAGCACAGCCTGAGGTACCTTTTTTCTTTGGGTTTTCATTCTCTCTATAGGCCTTACATTTTCAGCAAATGCCATATGGACAAAACAGTTCCTGGTAAAATTTTGGACAACAATTAACATAAGCACAGCAGGAGATTCCAACTGTTGACCCCTAAAAGGTGGTTAATCAACAACATATGGGTTTATTTATCTCAGCAAGCCCTTTTAATTAACAGCTCTGGAAAGTGTACTTTTTTATGAACACTTTGTTATAATATATTGAGAAAATTCTAAATAGTGCAAATGAAACTCCAGCTTGAAAGAAAATGACATTGTTATAAGAAAAAAAAAAATCTGTCAAGAAGTCAATGTGTGAGAAACCCTAATGCTAACCTCAAGCAATGCTAGATTAACAATGTTTGTGCCTGGAATCAGATCTGAATTTATAAGAAAATCTCTAAAGTGCAGAAAGTTTGTATTTAGTATTCAAACTCAGCTTTAAAAAATAAATGGACATTGTAAAGTTTATGTTTGAAGTAAAAAGTATCAGTAGGACAGGAGCCTGGTTTGAGCCCACCCTCTGAATATACCATAACATTTACTTTCAAGCTGACTGAAGATGGTAGGGTAGGTTGAAAGGAAGAAAGAATAAAAAAAAGGAAGAGAGAATAAAAAAGTAAACAATGATGCCAAACTGGAGAAAATAAACAAACACTAACAAATGGGCACACGGCACAGAATAAGTAAACAAGAAAAGTAACAAACATTAATAATCCCTCTCTATTAATGCAATGCAAATTATTTAAGGTAAGTCTGAGGTAAACCAAACAGTCTTAAGCTATATCAAAGATATTTAAGGTAAATTATTTAAGGAAAACAGTAAACCAAATTGTCACTTGATATAAATTGAGACAACTACTTACAAAGAACTGATCTACATGTGTCTTGAAAACATAATCAGGTTCTTCATACTAAAGAAATTGAGACAACAAACCAGACAGCCTTTGCTTTATCTGTGATCAACTAAAAAAGAAAGATGTCTTTGATGGTATTTCATCTGCTTATAAAACCTCCTGGTGAACTTTCTGTAAATTATGTCCCAATGATGAATGCACTGGGACATCTTAAAGCATTCAAACACTTCTAATTAAGAAGCCATGCAAACTGAAACAACTACTGAGCCCCTTGGAGTATACTCATTCTTCACCCCTGAGCACTGGATTCTACCCTGTGTTAAACGTAACTGCTACACCAGGAGGACGATTTCATATACACTTATTCATCAGAAAAACTTGATCTGTCCTAGGAGGCAGAAACATAGAAGCATTTTACTCTTTTACAGCATTCTGTGCTAAAATAAAGGCATTTTTCCTCTTAGAAAGTTATTTTTTCAATACTAAAAGTATTGGAGTATCCACAGCTGAGATCTCTGATTGCCTACAGTAAAATGGAAGAATGCAGATTTTAAGTATTGTGAACATCAGGCCAATTCCAGGACAATTGTAACTATAGCTACAACCTTCTAAAAATTTTTGCCAAAGAATCTGTTAGTCAGCTGAGATTCCACCAAGTGAGGTGTTATATTTGTCTTCAAAACAAAACAGAAAAGGGTTTAAGGGTTTTGCTTTATCACTGGCTTACTTTGCCACATTAAAAATAAGAGAAAATAACCTAAAATGGCCATCATTTTCTATCCTGTATTATGTGCTAAGAAGGACCAAGAAAGCAACCACAAGATGAGGATTCAGACAGAGGAAGTAAAGATGGCATTCTCATAAGGAACCCGTGTAGGAGACTGTTGTCTCTTTCTCTGTGGAATGCCATACAAAACCTGCTCAGAGCAGCACGTTTTAGACTGCTGACCCTTGCAACTCTGCAAAACTGTCAGAAGAAGTAACCACACATCACAAAGCTTGGGGAAAATAGTAAATATGAAAAACAAGGACAGAAAGATATCCTGATAGGCAGATATCTGTATAATCCTCTGTAGTACACATCACTACTCCATGTATTTGAAGCTGATGGGAAGCTTCAGTAAAGACCTTCTACATTAAGAAGGATTTTCAGGATCAGCCACTACAAAATAAATATTAAGACTTTAATTATAAAGTGTTGTTTTCTAAGATGGATGTATCTGATTACTCCAATTTAAAAAAAAAGACCATTGTGCAATGCCCATAAAAAATATGATTAAGCACTGAGTGCGGTTTACAACCTCTGAGTAAATGTGAATGTCTTCAACTATACAGATAATGCAATGAAAGTTGTCTTGAATCCATTTGAAGGAGGAAAAGAAAGAAAATAGAAAGAAAATTTAAGTGCTGCACAAATTACGAGCTATCAACCTCCTGCACATTGAAGACTAATTCTTATAAAAAAAGATAAAAAAGCCATAGATTATTCCAGCATGTTACCCTAAGTGAACAACTAATTTCATAAAACTGAGGACAGTATCTTACATAAAAATATGGAAAAAGTGAAATCCTTGGTGGCAATTAAGCTAAGTGATTCATACAGAGCTGTTGATTTCATTTTCAAAAGAAGATCAATGATTAGGCAAATCTTCTGTCCCAGATTTTCTATGTCATTGTTAGAGAAACTTTTTATTTTTAAAAGATCTTTTGTTCCAATAGAAGATATTTCTGGTTTTATTTTTTAAAGGACTAGTGAGTAATAAAAGCACACTTGTTAAGGTAGAAGTATGGTCCATAGGGTATATTATAACGATGCCACCATTGTCGGGTTTTGTTTTGCTTGTTTGTTTCTTTATTAACTTATGCATTTTTAAAATTACATCTAAATTATATTTAGGGATTTTGTTTTGTTTCTTTGTTAACCTATGCATGTTTAAAATTACCTCTAGATTATACTTAGGGTCTACTCTCAGTAAAAAGCCACTTGAGTCAACTTTTCATCTGAGTGAATTACCTGTTTAGTACCTGATAAGTCCTTCTGCAGGAACTAGACAACAGTTTAATTTAGATCCCACATTTTCTTTTCAATAATTTTTATGAAAAAAATAAATAGCTAGGAGTTATTTTAGGCCTGGACACTGCTTCTGATTTGTATAAAGTGTTTTTTTGATTATAAGTGAACTCATTAGAAAAGCTGGTGTAAACAATTTAAAAGATGAGTCCATTTCTAATGCACCAAAACTAAAAATCAGCTACTTTCAGTCCAGTTCTCTCAAAGAGTTTTCTTTCCAGGCTAAAAATGAAGATCTGGGAAACAGAAACTGCACATCTCATTCCTACAAGCACAATAGAGGACTAAAGGGCTGGGTTCAATTTTCAGCACTGTCAGAGGATCCTCAAAGAGTATGACCAATGTGTTACCAGTTATCTTTTGTGATGATGCAACAAGATCCATGTACATGCTCTGTAGTATAATGCTCTATTTTTTTTAAAAAGGTAATAATTTATTTCTGAAACAGTCCCCTATGGCTCTCTGCTTTTGAAATCTTTGTTGAGATGAAGGGAGAAATAGCATTTCCTTTAAAATTTTAGGTTTTGGGAGTTAGCCAAGTGAAAATCAGGGAGCTTCCACTCTAACTAATTGAATTTAGGTATTGTTTTCATTAAACTCTCATCAACTTCACATTTTTGTTTATTTTCAAATGTAGGTTTGGAGTGTTGCAGATGTGTTGGTTAGGTCTCAGGGAGGGAATATCAACTGTCACACCTGGTTCATTTGCTGTGTTATGCCTTTTGGCCACTGAGCTGCAGAACATCCTTTCCTTTCCTAGCACTCAGCAGGGGGGTTTTGGGTGCTTTGCAATTCATCTCACTTTCTAGTGGTTAAAAATAAATCTATGGCTAAGTGCTCACATAATTTGGATCAAAGTAGGCAAGCCTGCATGATTAGTACCTCTTCTTCATGATGAAAATCTTTGTATTAATCTACATTGCTGTATTTGTACTCATGGTTCATTATATTTGATTTTCTGCATCTTTATGTTTTTGGAATCTGACAAAACTACAAAATGCAAAACAATGAGCATCCTAATATTTTTAAGGAAGTGTTTCAGTATACAAAAAAGAGAGACAGCTTTCATCATTTCAAAGATAAAATTATTTTTATTTGAGGAAAATTGATCTTGAGAGGAAATTGTCTCATTCCAATATAACAATGATGACTATGTATTGATATAGTGATAGGAAGATTTCTTTTGTTTTCCATATTTGAAAATTTGCTGTCCTTGTCAGGGAAAGATTCATTTTATTATTGGGTTATTCATCCTTTTCTGAACACAAGAAAAAGTAAAGATTGTTTCAATATGGAGTGGACATAGCCTCAAGAATGTAAAGAGCACTTCTTAAAACCTTTGAGTCCGAGAATTGGGTAATGGAAAAGAAGATAAAAAGCCTCAGTTCTCTATATATAGGGAGGAATGAAAATCTGTACAGAAAAACAAAGAAACACGAAGATACTGATGGATAAATTTCTTGTCTCAGGTAAAGATAAATTAATAATTATATTTATTAATTTGAATTTTAATGAAAATAATTATTCTTAAATCTGTTCAGTAAGATTGAGGATAAATTTACTTCCACGTTTAAAATGTGAATAATCAATTTATGCCACTTTAGGATGATTTTTTTATCATATCTGTCTATTGTTTTGATAGAGAAACCTTGAAGAAATTTTAATTCTTGCAAGTGACTCCTGAAAAAGTGTATGTAATATACAGCCTTGAGCTACTTAATTTTGATGTGGATTCACTGAAATCTGTAGGAAAATCTACTCAAAACTTATTCAGGGTAATACGTTGTTTCTTGCTAATGTGAGCCATCCATGACTTATTACCTGGCTGCACTATTCAAATCTCTTCATAGCAAAACTAGAAAAATGTTTCACAACTCTGATTTCATTGGTCTGCCATAAAGATACCTCCAGTATCTGATGCGCAATATGAATTATTTCCTGAACCAATGAAGGACCATTCAAAACTAGTTTAATCCTTTGCTTTGAAAGCTTCCTCCAGAAATTTTTCCCAAACATGGTTGGAAAAAATCAGCCTGAATCAGTTCCTTAACAATTCATAGTCACTTTTTTCTTCTCAAAGTCATCCTTTAAAAAATGCTTTTCCATCCTGCTGCTTAGTTTTTGGATTTAAACACAGATATTAACATTTTTTTTTGCTTGACCAAAGAAGCCGTGTACTTTAGATTCATAGAATATAGGCTCAGCTTTTCTTGGTCATCTGAATAGTATTCTCCAAGGCTTCAATATTCCAAATAAACTTTGTTGGGTTTTTTAGGCCTGTGTTGGCTGAACTCCTCTGCTTTCACTTGAATATTGCAGTGGCAATATGTCTTCCTCTTTCGAGAGAAATATTGCAACTGATAAATCTTAAGATTGATTTTCACAGCCATATTACACTGATGTCTGACTGTCTTTTATGCCTCGTTCTACACTTTGATTTTACTCCCCCTCCATTATTCAGCCAAAAATCTTGCTTACACGAGTAGTAATTAAATGATTCCTAATTGAATTATATTGTGGTTGATAACAAGGTTATTTAATCTCATTTAGTCATTCTAAGACATTTATGTTATCCACGTATTGATAATATATCCAACATTTTCTCTGCTATGGCCAGAAATGAAAATATTAAACTGCATTTGTCTCTGTGAAAACTTCTAAATATTATCATTACCAAATTCCTTTCAAAAGAGTGTTAATCATAATCCTTATAGTAGCTTTTTGTACACCTTAAATTTCTTGGACTATTCAATTATCTTCTTTAGCTTAACCAGCAATGTAAGTCCTTTATTGAAAAACTGACAAAATTTATCATAAAAAATAGCACATAAGTACACCAGGATGGATTTGACAAATACATATTATATATTTTTTCCAGTTTAGTTATATACTGTTTCTAGTTTCTTACTTACTACATGGCTGATTATTTTTACTTTTTAAAGGAAAAACTTATTTGAATCATTTACATCATGGGAGCAAGACTATTAGTTTTGTTTTGTATGTGTTCTGTGCCTTTTTAAACATATCTACCACATTTGCAATTTTTCAGCTATCAAGTACTATTTAATTAAAAAGAGCTATTAAAAATCTTTGGTATTGTACCATCTGCTAACAATAGCAATAAATTGACAGTTTCTGTTGAGGAGCATCCATAGTTACAAGGACTTTAAAGCACTAGTCCTTTTTCTTTTATGTTTTGGAGAAAAAATTGTGTAAAATTTTCTTTTCCTATCCAATAAAAAATTAACTGTCTCAGGGGCTTTGACTAATCACTGCAATCCTTTTTTAACTGCAAAATTTTCACTCAAGCTCCCAGTACCACAAGCATGCAGCAGCATCCTTACTCTGAATGCCAGATCTTGTCGTGATCAAAGCAGAGAATGAAACTGCAGCCTGGCTGGAGTCTCATGAAGCCACACAAGCAGGGCACCAAGTGGGACATGTGAGAGCACGGGATGTGGCAGGCAGTAGGATCACAGTTATTAGCAGGCTATTAACTTGCAATAAGACCATATCAAATAATTAAGTCATATATTTCATTTTAATATGTAAACATATCACACTAAATTTTCCCTTAAGCAGGAAGGCAGTCCATGGACTGAGTTGATGCTGATTTCAGTAGGGATAGGTTCAGCTGTGTTACCAAAACTTTCAAAGCAGCTTGGATACAGACTGTCTGATTAATTCTCTATTTAATTAATTAATTAATTTGAGAGGTATGCTCAAACTGGAATAAAGGCTCCAGAATAAAACACCAAAGTATACAAATCTGCTTTGAGCACTGCCTGCTATGTAATAGCATTTTAAGTTAAGCAGTTCTTCAAACTCTGCACATAGTTAAGTATTTTTCAGAGCATGGGTATGTGAGCATAAGCCCAGAACTTCTTTTGAGATTAACAAAATCATCATTATGAAGTTTGATGGTGTGATTATACAAAATCGTATTTTGTACGTAAACACAATTTGCCCAAACCCAATATAAATCATTTTACCTATTTACAGGAATATCACTCAATAAATGTAACTGCCAACACTGGGGCTGAAGAAACATTTTTAATGAGTTTAATCTATATTTTGTATTTAAATGCATTACTGAGGCTGAAATCCATCTGGGCTTATTAAAGCATAATCCAAAGCCCAAAATATAGCTGGGAAGGCAAAAAATAAGTTAGCCAACTATAATGTGACCAACACAATAACAATACAGCCAGCTGCAAGCTGAATGTAGTAGAAACTTCTCAGCAATTAAAAATCACTGTGCATGCACAGATTCTCATCAACTATTTATAACTGCTTCCCTTATTTATATTAAAGATAGAAAAAATGCAATCATGTCCAGCAGCACTTTTTAAAAAATAACTAGAGCTGGTTTAATAGGTAAAATTACAATAATACAACCTAGAGAGTAAAGAACTTATTTTTTAAAAGAATAGTCCTCTTCTAAGAGGAAAATTTTCAGGGCTGCTTCAAATAAGTAAAGATATTACAGGAAGGTAAGTCCAGAAAGTACTGTATGACACCCAAAGCAAAGTCAGTTGTGCCTGTGTTTATTTTAAATATCTGGTAAACAGCTTTATGCAAGGGTTTGCTAGCAAGCTAACACAAACAAATCCTATGGGAGGACTTGGCAAGTATGGAGCCTGCAACAAAGGTCTGAGGGTCAAGTCTTGATGGGTAGGAAGAAATATGAATCACCCAGCAAGACAAAGATCAGATGCATTTCTTCTGAGAAACAGAGTAGTGTAGGAAAATCAGGTGAGATTTTTATTTGAACACTTGTCACCAAGCTGCTTCAGCACCTCCCCCCTCATTAAGCAATCTATTCCAAAGTTTCACACATTTTTAAGCTGGATATTGAGAAAAACTATGTTTATTTGTTCTCCTGTACTTTTTACATTGAACAGTCCTTCATATCAAAGTCCCCTAAAGCAGAAATGCTTCATATATCATAATCCTTCTGACCATTTTCATATTTCTATCTCAAGATGAATGGAAGCTCCAACCCTTCCCATATAACTTTGCAACAAATGTATGTTTACCAAACAAAAGCTAACTTTTTATTTTTTTCTAAAAGGCTTTGTTGAAAATGCTTAATTTGATTTTTAAAAAAAAACTTAATTATTTTTAGTAATTCGATAGAAGCTGCTTCTCCATACTTTTAGATTCAGCTAAATTTAATTGAAAATAACGTGAAAAAGGTCATTACATTTTTAAACTGCAAGAGTCTCTATTTCTTCAAGGCCATTGCTAATTTTAAAAGTGTTAATTTATATTTAAAAAGTGAGAAAAAGTATAAGAAATTAAAATTTGAAAAACATTGTAAACTCATTCCCTTTTTCTTTGTTAATTTTCAAGCTGATTGAGTTTGGGCCTAAAGAAATTCACTTCAAGTTATATTTTCAATGAAATCCTTAGCATTCAACAGCAGATTTTAAATGCTGCATTTCTATCTCTGAAACACAACCTTTTTTTTTTTTTTATAGGTTGAACTGGAAGATTATTGTGGTCAAAAATTTCACCTGGTGATAAAATTTCATCCAGCTACACTACTTCATCTTGTGGATTACAGACATAAATGTGTGTTTACATGCACATATGTATATGTGTATAATATCTCCATAAAGATTACACAAAACTAGAACCTAGAGGTCCATTATATTAACTTGAGGCATATTAAAGCATCTTGAAATAGCACAGCAGCGACTGTCAGCTAGCCAGACTGCCTAATGTGGAGAATTTCCCTTGTTAGGTATCTTATTAAAGTTCTCAGCAGGGTTTCTGATTCGTCTCAACATCAAATGAATAGCACCAGCCTTTATTCAAGAAAGAGATAACTACAGTCTAACTAGATTATGCCAAATTCCAGAAATGTGCTTTCACAGTTGCCAAAGATTTTTTTTCCACTGTGCATATTTTCAAGGAGTCTTTCACTATGGACCCTATTCATAGGAAATATCCTGAGTTGCTGCACTATTACACCAGATGACTTTCACAAGGGTATTCAATTTGAGAGAATTTTTTCCTTGGTTTTGGCGTATCTGTGCAATATACAATTATTTGAAAGTAGCTTCCACAGGAAGTAAAACAATGAAAGATCATGGCAGCCTCCCCTGCTCCCCTGCTTTTTTTGAAGATCCTCTTGAAGGAGCAGGAAATGTTGCTACTATATCAGTATTAATGTAATTCTAGGCATGAGTTACCAACTTTTATTAAAATTTCTCTCAGCAAGAGAGGGAGTCTTTGCATGGTGTGAAATCAGATAGCAAAGACAGGAAATAAATAGCTGATCTCCCAAGTAAATCTACCAGTACATTTCCCTCTGCCCTACGTTCAGCAAGGAAGCAATCTCTTCATAGATACTGCAAATGAAGTAGAGTTCAAGAGCTTCAGCCACTAAAAGAAAGTGGAACCTTTTTTTAACTCCCTGCTCTTCCAAACAGGCCTTATGAGAGACCAAGTGACTGAGAATCTGAGCTATATAAGAAGAGATGCTGTGAAATCTACCTTTCAAGACCCAGTTCCCAAAGGCCAAATTTAGATGTCTGCTTAGATACCTATCTAACAGAGGTTGTTAAGTATCTCAGAAAGGCATTTAAAGTTGCTCCAGGGAGAGTGGGGTCGTAAAAATCCAAAATCAAATGCTGCGGACAATGTCTATAATCTCACTCATATTTGGGTTTTGAGCAGCACAGATGCAACAGATGTCTCTATGTCTGATCAACATCTGGAGACAGCAACACTGTTGACAGATGCCTACAAACTGTTTTTGCAGAAAGCTAAGTAAGGCTTGTTTTCCTTTACTGGTGATGACTGTTAACTCTTCATAACTCTTCACACAAGACCTTCATAGATATACCTTCCAGGGAGATTTAAACACTTCTCCTGTGTTGGTATCTGTTTTTCTATCAAGCATCTGATTAATACAAACTAGCCCTGGCTGCAGACATTACTTTTCTTTCTCCTATAAAATTACTGTTAAGATACCTCTTACCTCTCTTCCCAGTGCCAGAAATCTTACATTAAGGAATGCACCAAAGCCCAGCTTCAGAGTGAAAGATGCAAAGACACACACTTTACTGAGGCTACACCTAGACAGGCACTTAGCAGATGCCTAGAGAGAGACATTTATTTGAAACTTGCAGAATAAAGATTGAATTCTCTCTTTCTTTAGGATCTGCCAGTACTCTAGTAGTGAGTGAAAAAAAATATGTGCAAAGGGTTGGTGGAGGCGCAATAATCTTATAAAGAAAATAGTCACAGCCACATTTCCTGGGAGGTCCAGTGTAACCCAACTGCATGCAGAAGTTAAAGTGCCATGGGAAGTAAGAAGTGCCATAGGAAGTAAGCTGCTGTTTTGCCAAGAACATAGGAGCTGCAGGAGCTGGTTATTTAACAGCTCAGGATATGCATAAGCAGACTTGAAGAATAAGAGCAGTCTCACTCAAGTGCTCCAGGCTCCCAGTACCTTCAAGCAAAGGAGAGCTAGAAAAACCACTGCAAAGAGTAAACTCAGAAAACTCCTCAGAAATGTTTCCCATTTCTTCCTGAAAAACATTATTTTCAGTCCTTGACATCACAGACTTCTCAGAAGCTGCTTATCTGTACTTCCCAATGGACTACTACTCTGGAGTTTTCTTGAACATCTTTGAAGGTATTATTATATAAATTTTTTCACCACATGGAACAATATGTCAATGGTGGGACATAAACATACACCAACACATGCACACAAACATCAAGGGGGGTCCATTCCTCATTTATAGTGAATGATTCTCTTAACTAGCTAAAAATACCTCTGATACAGAAACAAAGATTATTAATACTAAAATATGTTGTATGTCTTGCATTCAACACAGTTCAGGACTGACCAGTGTTTTACAAGACAGTTAATTGGGAAATTAAATTTTAAAAACTCTCATCATGATAACAGTGGAGAAATTGTCTCTTCTAAAGGATTTGAAAAGATTACTGGACTTGGGGTCATGAAGCACTCAAAAAGCGCTGTAGAAATTTCCAGTTTTGCTCCCCCATAGTCTGTTTTTTTCATATAAACTTTTGGCATCTTGACACAACTTCATGCCCAACCTTGACTCTTAAATGAGCATATAAATAATAGTGTATAATAACTGAGCATTGACAGCACTTAGTAAAATAAATTTGTTTTTTCACAGTTAGTCCATGTTATCCTATCATCTTTAACACACCTTAAAAGTTTGTGTGGCCTGAAAATTAATTTACCTCATGTTTTCACAAGGGGCTATTTCTGTAGGGTAATATAAGCCAGGGAGGTCATTAGGAGCTTCCAACACCTGAAGGCTTTACTTGAGAAGATAGAAGAGACAAATTGCTGAGACAATAAACTCCCTTTCTTTTAATTTAAATTTCTTTCATAACAGAACAGTTTAGGTTACAGTAAGAGGGAACCAGAGAATAGTTGCAAAGTCTTAGAAAGAACTATTTTTAAAGTAATGGTGGGATCCAGTGTCTGAACTGTAGTGTCCCCACCCCCAAATCATCTGTTCTGTCCTGAACTTCTAATATAACCTACTTGGTGAAGATAAATCCTGCTAGGATTTAGCTTTCAAAAGGACTTTAAAAGTGCGTGTGATAAATGCTGACATAGTTTTCCAATTTTAAGAAATTTAAAGTAGGCTTTCCCCAGAAGAAATGAGTACATCACCCCACTTGCCATTCCCAGCCTGGGATGTTCAGTTCAGCAGATGATAGACTGGGTAAAACAGAAACTACTTGAATGATGAGATTTAGGATGTGGAGGTGGGGAATACCAGAGTAACATCCTGCAAAATCATATGGAAAACTGTAGTACAGTGATCACGCAGCCAGAAGGCTTTCAAGAACATGGAGCATAGTTTCAAAGATGAGCATAAGCTATTACATTAAAAAAATAAATAAATAAAATAAAAAGCAAGCCCCCAAAAAACCAAACCAGATCAGATAATCAGGATTTCACCTGGCTTACCATCTTGAGAGAGAAAGGAGGAAACATACCAGAATTAAAACGAACACATTTCAGAAAAAAAAACCCCAAACTTTTAATTTAACACAACTAACCCACTAACTTGTATTTAGTGAATTCACAGCAAATTTTTTATTACTTATATAGACAAAGAGATATTTTGCAATCAAATATAGATTGATTTTTCAGAATAAATTGACCTCTGGACTTTCTGCTCCTACTAATATTTACTACAGGCTTGTTGTACTAGTTACAGCAGACAGTAAGAAATCAGAATACTGAGCTGATCTTGGAGACAAGTGATGCTATCAGTGACATTGATGTTTGCACAACTGGCTGCCTCCTGGCTCATTCAAAACCAAATATGAAAGTTATGCAATGAAGAAACAATTTTCCATTGTAGTTTAAGAAAGACAATATTGAATAGTCTGAGCACAAAGAGCTGTTCAGATATAGTCTGTGCTACAGAGAAGACATCCAGCATCTCATCTGTATTGTTTTTCTTCTGCTCAATATTCCCTCAGCTGTGGATGGATGTTTTCAGACATCAAATAGTCAGAAGCAGCACTGCAAAATGAATGACATTAGTTCCACTGAAGGGAGCAATAAAACTCGCATTGCACTTCTATAGAAAAAGAATATGGACAATGCAGATGACTATTGAATTTCTGTATATATTCATATTTGTTTCTCCTATCCTGTTCAGTTCTGAGAGCCTAATTATTGTATTCCTTAAAACAGATCCTGAAAAAGCAAAACTCCCACTGCTGCCAATTTTAAAAATACAAAGAAAAGCTTTTGCATAAAGAGCACAGATGCAGTCTTTTTGTATGACAAAGGTTATTTAGCACCACAAGAATATAACACTCAAACACAAAATAAAGGCTACATATTTCTGTCAGGAGGTCATGATTTCTGACACCTTGATTAGACAATAGGTGCACTACTCATTATCTGTTGCTAGAAGGAGGGTGTTTCTTGTACAGAACTGGTTAGCTATGTCAATTTTGCTTAAATAAGGAACATAAAGTATACATGAGAATGTATGTATAGAAGACATAGAAAATATTATTTCCTTTTGGAGGAAAAGTTAGATGCATTCTCCTAGCTACACACTAGCAATAATTGTTGGAAAGCATGAGAAAAAAAATATTAAGGAGTTCAACCATACAACTTTTCAAAGTGTTATCATCTGTTGAGAAATTCAGAAAATTTCAAGCTGAGGAAAATAAACAGCATTTTTCTGAATCTGCAATTCCTGTCAGTGCAGGCAGCATACAGATGAATATTACCTTCTCTGGCTGTTTTTAATGTATAACATATGCATTTTGCTGCTGGGCTTGTTGAAGGAGCTGAGCTGAGGGTATGGGGGAAGGAGAGAAAAAGTAGAGGTGAGCGATTCTGGTGAGCATTTGCTGTTTGTACTCTAGCTGCAAAAACTGAACATGTTTACAGGAGGGAAGAAAATTCAGCATTACTGAAAACAAATGGCCTCATTTAAAGAAAACTGGAGGTGGTGAGGGAAGGGAATTTCTTTACTGAAAACAAATGTATTCTCAGTGTAGAAAAAAACCAACCCACAACAAACTAAATTAACTCAGTATCTTGAGACTGCTTAATATCTCTCTGGGAATCTGTTTCTCGATGATTGGAAGAGAAAGGACAGTAGGAGGGGTTGCCTCGAATTTCTCCCAAATGAAGGATTGTGGGGGTGGACTAAGAGGGGGCTGAAGACTGTGTAACATCAGGAGACACATTTGTTCAGTCTTCACTGGCATTTCCATGCTGAAGAATTTGTTTCTGCAAAAAAGGTTAAAAACTGTTCTGTGACTTGGATTAAATTAAATTCTTTGGCATGAAAATATAGTCTTTTACTTCACTCTGCTTGGTGCCCAAATCAGAGCAGTCTTATTTCGTGTCTGTTCGCCACTTTAGTTTGCCAGCATTGTTAGGTTTTCTCTTTCTTGCACAGAATTATTCTGTCATTAAATCTGTTTTTTCCCCCTTTTTGCACATCCTAATTCACGTCTTTGTGCCCCACAGTTCCTTGTCATCTTTTCCACTGTAAATGTGGGAATTTAAATTGGGTTAAGTTTTCTTCAGATCCTGCTCAGGTCATGTTTAGTTCTGATTTTTGTCAGCTGAACAGAATAAAAAATGTAAGAAGCTAGAACTTTCCTGAGTTTCAATGGCTGTTGTCAGGTGAGGTTTTTTCCTGTTTCACATATTAGTTTTACATTTCCTACTACAGAAACTGTATCCTGTTACCCGAAACACATAATTAACAGTACATATTTTTACATATTTTTCCAACTAGGATCACTAGCTAAAAGTATATCTGAAACCAATCTAAGGACTGAAAAGTCTGCAGCATTAACTATGAATTGCAATTTTGCTACAGTAATGCTAAATGACTACATAACATTTAGATGATGTTTATCTAACCAGTTTTTGAATACCTCCAATAGTAGAGAGTCTGCACTAGCCCTGAGGACAGCAGTTCTGTGTATTTCTTGAAACAGCAGTTCTGGGATTTTTTTGTTTGTTTGTTAGTTAGTTAGTTTTTTTCATATTTCCTCCTAGTCTTCAGCAGTTTGTTGCTGCAATTAAAGGGTTTTATTTCCTATGCTATCTCATGCACAGGAGAAAATCAAATTATTTCCTTGCTACCAAGCTTTTATACTCCTGGAAACTGCCTTTTTCTCTTATGAGCTACCCTAATTCTCAAACTGGTGAGACTCATAAGAATTATGGCTGCTTCCCTACGCAATTTGTGCAATACTATTGACAAATATTCTGTATATCACTAAGCTAAATCTGTTTATGAAAAACAACCAGATTTTGATGAAATGTGCAGTGATAAAAAAGACTGCATCTTCTAACAGTTTCAGTTTTACCTTGTTCGGAAGTTTTTGATATACAGTTTTCTAGTATTTTTCCCAGTTTTTTTCAATATAATTTTCTTTTTTCTCCTTCCCCCCCGCCCCCCCCCACCCCATTTATCACTGTCCTGGTGTCCCCTTTACCTCATTGAGGACAGTAACATGAGAAAGAAACCAAAACTGATTTACTGGGGAGCTCAGTAATGTGGCAACTGTCTTTAACTTTCCATTTAAGTTCACCTAGTATAATTTAATGGTGCATTGTTTAAGGCCTTCCTACTTGTCTTATTTTATCAATTTTCATGCTGTTTGCAAGTTTTATTTATTATCAGCATTTTACTTTTATGGCCCTTTACAGTCATTATAACAATGAATTACTCTTGAGAGTTATTCTAAAACTTTCCAACTTTCCTCAGTGTGACAGGCTAGAATGTTGGAAATGGTTGAAGTCATGGAACGAAAAACATCATGGGAATATGACTCAGGACTAGTCATCACCACCTGGAAAGCTGTCATTAAAAATAAAAATCATGTTAGAAGTCAACATGCAGTTTTGAGTCTTGAAAAGTTGCTGGAAGGGAAGGTAACGAACAAGAATCAGGTTCTGGAGTGATCTCCCTTCAGGGCAAAATCTTTCTTAAAGGAGGAGAACTCCCCAGGTAAGACTTGACATCTAGAACCAACTGTCAGAACAAGGTCAAAGAGTGCTTCAAACTCCCTCTGCCTCACTTTTCTTGAGGTGATGCAGGCTATTGCAAAAGTGAAGCAGCATCTAACAATCCTAATTATAGATAATAGCATTACTCATAACAAAGAATCTCTAACTAATGTGAGATTACTTTTTAGTCCCTATAACCTTTTCTTTATGGCATAAAATAAAAACCACCAGTGGTTCTCTCACCCTAGTTTCAAGTTGAATGGATTTTATGCCCTATTAGTGTCCAAAGTTCTCATGAAGACTTCTCTAAAGCATTTAAGCATGAAAACAGGTACATATCTTAGAACCAACCTAATCTTTTTGCTTTTATCTATGTTGAATCATACTTCACTATTTTAATCTGTTTCAAAATTTAGTCTTTCAAGCAAATAATTTGAACTCTATTTCACTCTAGCTTTTCTCTTTCTTGTGCTATTCTGTTCAACTACTAAGGTTGGCTTGTCTATAGCATTTTTTTTCCCCTATTAACCATCAGAGTGGCATCTAGCTTACCAAAGTACTCTGAAGTCAAAATATGTCTCTCAGGGAGATCTTTCAGGATGGAGCCCTATTTAAATTCAGTATGAAAACATAAATGAGAATTCACGTGAGTACTAAAGAATTTTCTTCTTTAGTCTGCAATATTTACTCTCCTTTCTTCCTAATTCAGTCATAATTCTTTGGAAGAACATAATTAAGCTAAAACTAGAAGCATTAACATTGCTTTGGATTTTAGCTATCAATTTTTCCTTTTATCTCCTTTCATTTCTAGCTGTCTCATTAGCATAATGGCTGTATTGGCAGTCATTACAAGAATGAGATTATCTAGTGATGAACACTTCCATAGCAAAGTATTTAAAATAGAGCATAAGCTAATTAGGAACTGGATATCTGTAATGGGAGTCAAGAATGCTCAGCATCAGCTAAAAAATACACATGTTCTTGCAGAATCTGGCCTAGCTGTTTAATTCTCAGCTTTCATTCTTTTTGTTGTTCTTTCTTATAATTTTCTTGAGGATTTTTTTAATAACTTTTTCCAGAGAACCTTCTGGTTTACAATCTAAACTAGCAGAGCTATATCAGTTTGGCAGGAGGCAGTGTACCAGTACTGAAGTAATTGCATTCTCCCATCTCTATAGTATTAGGGTGCTTCATGATTTTTAAAATATTTGCTTCACAGACTGCTCTCAGAGCCTCAAGGAATCTTTCCCTGAAGATTCTCAAGTTTAGTTACATGCATCCTATAACTTCTTAGCTTTACAATAATTTTTGTTAAGTACTTGTCAATTATAAAGGTATTATATAAATAAACAGCTAAAACTAAAAAAGATACTTTTAATCTTTACTTCTCTTTTGATTTATTTGCCATGAACATTGATTATTATTTTCTTGCAATGAAGTAGCTGAAGTTTTCCTGTCTATGTTTGTATTGTTGTGTTGTATAACCAAGAAAAGAGCCATTTACATGGTTATACTTAAATCCTAAGTGATATCACATTAAGTGCAGTAAAGCACCTCAGCGAATGATCCTTCCATTTTCACATTATTTCACATGATTGAACTGGAATTCATAGACTAGCAGGAAAGATATATATATACTGTCTAATCCAATTAGGAATAGTCAGCAGGAATCCCTAAACTGTTAATTGCCAGGAGACAGTAAGGCATTTAAAGTAAGCATATTTAGTAGATTCCTTTTATTCATACATTTTATTCAAGCATATGTGACTTGCCACTGTTAGAGCAAAGGTATTGGACCAGATCCTAAGGCTGACAAAATGTGGCTGTTTCTACAAAGAGAAAAGACTGTCTATTTTCGAACTAAGAGTATTAAAGCAAGGAAATAGGTGGCATGAATGCCACAAGCATTAAACTTTACTGGTGATGATGTTATACTCCAGTGACAATAGAAATGTGCTCCTTGACCAAAAATATAATAAGATTATTAGAAATTAACATAAGATTTCTCAAAAATATACCCCCCCCATAGAAACCACCAACCACAAACAAACAAAAAAATCCAAAACAGCTCAAGTCTTTCACATATTCACAAAGAAGTGCTGATCTGAGAATTATGTTTTTACCTTCCCTGAGATTTTCTGCCAATGCAGAAAGATGGTCAGTAGCTGAAGCTTCTGAATTCTCTCCTGCCATCTCCAAAGATCATTTTTCCTGAACTGTAACAGGCAATGATTTCTGAGAAAAGACAAACTTTGAATGTGTGGATTGCTTTGACTAGTGATTTCAGCATTTGTTGAACAACCTTTATCCTCTCAGGCTTTTTGATGTTTATAAAGAATTGTGAGAAATAGCTCCTGAAAGGGTGTGTTTTTGTATAAAACAAAATAAACATTGATATAGCTATTTAATAAAAATTAATGAAAATTGTGGCCGAAATAAGCTTTTTATGAATTACCAGGTGAAGAAAAAATACTGCTGTATTTTTGAAAGAAATATACAGAAGTACATATTTGAAAAAAAAAAAAGGTTTGAAAAAGATGGAAGCAACAAATAAGAGCAGCACTTTAACAGTACATTTTGAATAAGAAGGCATTAACTCACAATGTAGAAAACCACAATGGATAAAACTGATCACAAAGCAATAGTTTGTGATTTTAAGGAGGGGAAAAAGTGTGAGCAGTGGAACAATAAAAATGTTCAAACAAATGCAAATTTCAGCATGGAGAATTTCTAGAATAGACCCCAGGCAGGGAAAGAAAAAGTTCAGAAAAAGCTTTAGTTTTTCACAAATGTTTTGTTTTGACAAATGTCACTATTAAGCCAAATGAACAAACTATTTCAATACAGAGAAAAGAGGGAAAATTATATGCCATTAGTACTACAGAATCTAAGATTGGTATGCAACCTGTCCCTGTCTCTAAGACTAAATCCCAAAGAAAATTTGTATGCATATAGAGATATAACACAGGAAAAAAAAAAAAAGGACTGAAATAAATAAGAGCAAGGGACAAAAACTTAGGAAAGCTTTTATAAACAAGACAGTAAAACAGGAAGGCAAAGAATATTCTACCAGGCAGCAGGCAAGCCGTAGATGATTCAAAAAAATTCAATGGCCGCTTCATAAGTATAAAGCCTCATGATTTTGTATCGTTGTTTTCTTATGGAAGGCTATTATTTTGCATTGCTCCATGCAAGGTAGGTCTAAGCTGGAAAACAACTTTCTACTTTATATATCACGTGAAGAAAGATGCCAACAATTTGGAATAAATTGGAAGAACAACAGAAAAGCAAGACTTTCAAAACATAACCCAGAACTAAGGATTAAAAGTTAATTGGATTTGCTTAGAGAAGACTATAAGGAAATGTCATTGGTATCTCCAGGTACTTATTTAATTATTGTAAAAATAGATGGACCATTAATATTTCTCAGTAATCTGTCTAATTTTGAGCGAGATACAGTTTAGAAAATTGTACCCAGTATCTATTTATAAGGATAGTAAGCAAAAAAAAAAATAAAAAATAGCTATTGAGGTTGTGTAACCTGATCAATTGTCAGATCTATCCATGAAATGTTCTAACAGTTCTCTAAAAAGAAAAAATGGATCAACATTGCTCAGCAGTGTTCTAGTCACACCTGATTCATCATTTCATGGTTTAAAAAATTCCTTATTTTCCCTCTCTCCTGTATTTTACTACACCATTGTGTTTGTTACAAGTCAGTCCTTTCTCTGTTTTTTTTATTATTTGTATGTAGTATTGAAGGATTCTTTTCCTTCCACATTGAATTGTGAATTATCTTGGATGGGCTGTATCAAGACCAAATCTAGTGTCCTAATTCTGTAGTTTTTTACTGAAATGTTTACAATCAAGCACTTTGCAGATGAATTGGTAATGTGATTCAGAAGATGAGCTTCTGGCATCAATAGTAAAACTTGCTTTTTACTGAAAAAATAGCATGCCTCTTTGTCACATAACATCTTGCTCTCCTGTGTCTGTCTGATAATCCTACAAATATAGCCACTTTCATTTAAAAAAAATATAAAAAACCTCTTTCATGTTGTGTTTTGACTTTACTTTTCATTGCTTCTCAATATTAACTGCTATTTGTTCAAAATTCTTAATTCTGAAATGTAAAGCAACAAGTTTACTTCAGTTTCAAATTATATTACATAATATTGTAGTGCTGTGAAGAGGTGAATAATTATTGTATTTCAGTTATATAATCTGCCTGAATTGCAGTAAGGGAGATTTAGTTTAGAAAATTGTACATATATCTATTTATAAAGATAGTAAGGCAGAGGAACCATTAATGCAGCTATGAAACCTGATCAATGATCACATCTGTCAAAAAAGGTACCCTAGTTTCAGCTAGAGTACAGTTAATTTCTTCTCAGTAGCTATTACAGCACAGGAATATTTAATATCATCATCATAATCATCACCACTATAACTTAACCATAGTTGCATTTCATATAGTTTGTATTATCTTAAAAATCAAAGGTTAACTAGTAAATGAAAATAAATTCTGTAAGTATTAACTTATTTATAATTCCCATGGCTTTTTAAAATTAATTAATTTTACAAAGTAATTTGTAAAATGAAGATGTGTATCTCACAAATCAGGTGTTTCACTTCCCAGTAGAAAAAAAAAGACATTTTGTATTTAGAGGCATCTTAGCATTTAGGACAACAAATGAAGCTGTCATTTGCCTTTCTGGGAATAATAATGCCTTGACAAGCTTTATTCTAAAATGCTGTTGAAAGCTTCAGTTGAGGATCTCTGCTTTCACCTTACTGGTCCCTGATAAAGAGGCTGTATACTACTTGTCAGCTTTTTGTTCTCCTGTGTTGTTCATTCTTCTTTTTTACAGCACATTATCTACATCATTATCAGCAAGTAAATTTTTGCGCTGCTGCTGTGTTCAGCCTATTCTTTTCTACAGCAACAGTTTCCTTTGCTCTCTTCACATCAGCTACTACATATGACCATGCTGCCAAGAATTTTGTTGATGAACTTGTCCCAACTCTCCATTCTTCAGGCAAGTTTCAAGAATCCTTGCCACCCTTGTACCTTCCAAAGAATGCTTTTATTTTTCCTAACCTGTGGGGTTTTCTTTCAGCATTCTTTAACATAGTTCTACACAGAATAGGAAAAAAAAATTAAGATCTGGAAAGAAAGCTAACTAGTATAATAGTAAAACTCTTTGGAGCTGAAGCCAGAGCAATTCCAGAGACCAGCTTCTATTTCCAAATCATATACAGTTAATAAAGAACATCAAACAAATTAATTTATCCTTCTATTGAACCCAAAGGATTTACTGATGAAAAAGGAATTCTTGTTAAATAATAAGAAAATGTGTCATCCATATCACAGTGTTGTTGCCAGGTCAGTGACTAAATTTAAGAGATGTACTGCTGTCACATCACTTGAAGATGGAGGGGGGTTAGTGCAAACATTGGAGGTGTTAATTTTTTTTTACTCCTTAAGCAAACTTAATATGAGACTCATGCTGGGATCAGAATGACAATGCTTATTGAAAATATGCAAAAGACAAGGCCTAATCACCTCTAAACCAGTCGGAGCTTGGAGTCTCCTTAAACATGAGCTCTGGTAATAATCAGTAGCAGATTTACAAAATATTTAAAGAGATATTACTCTATCATAAAAATTTTCTCTATTCTGGGTCTACCAGGGTCATCTGGGTAAGTTCTCTAATGGTGTGTTCTGCCAAAACCAGTAATGTGCCTCCACCTCTGCTGGCCAGCAAGGCTTGGTAACTCCTCACCACAGCAGTGACAGACCGTGGCTACTCCTGACACTGCCTGGAACACAGAGAAGACTGTCATTGCTTTGAGAAATCTCAGAAACATCACAGGAGGGTTCATCAAACACAATGCATAAGTCTAATGCAAATATCAACACCCGACCATTAATTCTGTAAGGAACTGGGGAAGAAGAAATAATTTTTTTTAAAGTTCACTTAATAATTTCATGGACTTATCTCAGGGAGAGATGAGTTGTAATTCTCTCCCTGCCCTATCTATAAAAGTGAGGGGAACCTGGCTCATTCAGGTCTAACCATCTATGCTGTGGAAGTTTAAACTATGCAAGATGAAGCCTATTTGTTTTGAGAAAGCCTTGCCAACAGAGTTCAGATTTTAAACCTCTCTAGTTGAGAAGGCCTGACACGAACTGTGAACCACTTTCTATTCCTTTTTCAGAACAAAGTTTAAGGTTGCTGAATATACCATGAGAAGTGGTAGAGAAATTTGGTTTACAGAATCACAGAATGAACTAGATTGGAATAGACCTTTGAGATCAACAAGTCCGACTTATAACCTAACACCACGATGTCAACTAGCCCAAGGCACTAAGTGCCATATCCAGTCTTTTCTTAAACATTTCCAGGGACTCCACCACTTCCCTAGGCAGATCATTCCAATGCCCAATCCCCCTTTCTTGTAAAGAAATTCTTCCTAATATCTAACCTGAACTTTTCCAGGCACATTTAAAATGGTGTCCTCTTTTGCTGCCTGGGAGAAGGAACTGACCTGGCTACAACCTCCCTTTAGGGCTTGTAGAGAGTGATAAGTCTTCCCTAAGTCTCCCCCAGGCTAAACTAAATCCAAGCTCCCTCAGCTACTCCTCAGAGGACCTGTGTTCCCAGCCCCTCATCAGCCTTGTTGCCCTTCTCTGGACATGCTCCAGCATCTCAACATCCTTTCTAAATTGAGGGGCTCAAAACTGGTCACAGAACTCAAGTTCTGGCCTAACCAGTGCCAAGTACAGGAGAAGAATGACTTCCCTGGTCCTGCTGGCCACACTATTCCTGATATAGGCCAGGATGCCGTTGGCCTTCTTGGCCACCTGGGCACACCCTGGCTCATGTTCAGCTGCCGTCAATCAGTGCCCACAGGTCCCTTTCTGTCTGGATGCTGTTCAGCCACTCTGTTCCCAGCCTGTAGAACTGCAGGGGGTTGTTGCAGTGAAAATGCTGGACACAGAACTTGATCTTGCTAAACCTCATATCATTGTATTTGTCCCATCAATTCAACTTGTCCAGGTCCTTCTGCAGAGTCCTTCTACCCTCCAGCATATCAACACTCACTCCTAGGTCGGTGTTATCTGCAAATTTGCTGATGGTGGACTCAATCCCCCCATCCAGATCATCAATAAAGATATTAAAAAAGACTGGGCCCAATACTGATCCCTGAGAAACTAGTGACTCACCACCAATTGGATGTGGCACCACTCTCTGGGTCTGGCATTCAGCCAGTTCTTAACCCAGCAAAGGGTGAACCTACCCAAGCCCTGGACTGCCAGCTTTTCCAAGAATAAGCTGTGTGAGAAGGTGTCACAGGTTTTGCTGGAGTCCTGGTAGACAACATCCAGAGCCTTTCCCTCATCCACCAGGTGGATTCATCTGGTCATAAAAGGAGATCAGGTTGGTCAGGCAAGGCCGGCCCTTCCTAAATCCATGCTGGCTGGGTCTAGTCACCCATCTGTCTGATAGGTGCTATGTGATGATCTGTTCCATAATCTTGCTGGGCACCAAGGTCAGGCTGACAGGCTGTAGTTTCCTGGATCCTCCTTCTGCCCTTCTTATGGATGAGCATTACATTGTTCAGCTTCCAGTCATCTAGGACATACCTGGTTATCCAGGACTGATCATCTGCCAGTTCCCTCATCACCCTAGGGTGGATCTCATCTGGGCCCATAAACTTGTGAGCATCTAAGTTGCTCAGCAAGTCTCCTTATGGATTACAGGGAGGTTGTTCTGCTCTCTTAAACCCCCTACCATCTGAGGAGGACAGTTGTCCTGAGAACAACCTGTCTTTTTGTTGAAAATGGGGGCAAAGAAGGTGCTAAGTACCTCTACCTTTTCCTCACCTTTGGTAGCTATAGTCCTCACCACATCCAATAAGGAATGGAGCTTTTCCTTGCCCCTTCTTTTGCTATTAATACATTTACAAAAAATTTTTATTATCCTCCACAGAAGTGGCCAGTTTAAGGTCTAATTGAGCTTTTCCCTCTCTAATTTTCCTTCTGCATGACCTAACAACATCCCTAAACATTTTCTGCCCCTCTTGAGGTACATACACCCTCTTTTTTTCCCTGAGTTCCTTCAAAAATTACCTGCCCATCCAGGCCAGTAATTTTCCCCACTGCCTCATCTTTCAGCACATAGGGACAGTCTGCTCCTGAGCCTTCAGGATTTCTTTCTTGAAATATGTCCATACTTCCCGGATCCCCTTGTTTTTAACAGCTGCTTTCCAAGGTACTCTCCTAGTCAGCTTCCAGAAGAGGCCAAAGTTTTCCCTCTGGAAGGCCATTGTGGAAATTTTTTTGATAGTCCTCCTTATTTCATTGAATATTGATAACTCTATTGCATCATGATCACTGTGCTCCAGACAGCCTCCAACTACCACATCTCCCACCAGCTCTTCTCCATTTGTAAAAAGTGGGTCTAGCAGAGCCCCATCCTGGTCAGCTCACTCACCAACTGTGACAAGAAGCTGTCCTCCATACACTCAAGGAACTCCTTAGACTGCCTCTTCTCCGCTCTGCTGAGCATCCAGCAGACATCTGGCAGGTTAAAGTCTCCCACAAGACCAAGGGCTAGCGATCTTGAAACATCCTCCAGCTTCTTATAGAATAATTCATCCACCTCTTCATCCTGGTTGGGTGGTCTATAACAGATGTTATCCCACCAGGATGTTGGCTTTGTTGGCCTTCTCCTTGGTCCTTACCCAAAGGGACTCAACTTTATCATCAACTTCAAGTTCTGAAGATTCAAGAGACTCCCTAATACATAGAGCCACCCCTCCATCTCTTCTCCCTCGCCAGTCTGTTCTGACGAGCTTGTAGCCATCCATTGCAGCTCTCCAGTCATGCAAGTCATCCCACCACATTTCCATGTTGATGACAATGTCACAGTTTCCTTCTGAAGAATGGCTTTCAGCTCTGCTTGTTTTGTTACCTGTGTACATGCACTTCAGCTAATTTCAACCCCAACACTGACATACCACTCTCACGATCATCTCTGGAAAACCTGGTTTCATCCCCTTCCCCCATCAAAGCTGGTTTAAAGCCCTGTAAATCAGCCCGGCCAACTCATGGGCAAAAATCCTTTTGCCCTTGCTAGATAGATGAAGACCATCTGAACTCTATCAGCCCTTGCCACAAAAATTGCCCCATGAACAAAAAACCAAAATTGCACTGATAGCACCAGTGCTTAAGCCACTTATTTATAACATGTTTTCCTGTTCCTTTCAGCATTTATCCCTGCTAGGAATTGAGCAGAACACCAACTGCGCTCCTGTGTAACCAACCAGTCAACCAAGAATACAATCCAGTCTTTCCAGAGAGATGGAATTTTACATTAGTGAGATACTGTGTTACCTCTCAGGACAACTTTGCAAATATAGATTAATTTTTACTGTGACCCCTCTAGATTTATCCAAAGATATGCCACTTCCATAAGGAGTTTTTTCTCTTTTTTTCCTCTGTCCTATTTTTATGTTCAACCCAAAGAAAGCTACTCTCTGTATTTAGCCAAAAGAATTCCTGTATTTTTCAGAACAAAAATAGTTTCAAGATGACTTTCATGTCAAAACTGTTCTTAAGAAACTTTAAAGTATAGGATAATATTTCAAAATGAGCTCAGACACTCTACACTAACTGCAATGCTTAAGGATATTTCTCCAAGTTCCTCTCCTCACACTATGGCATGGAGTTTGTTTCATAAAGTACTTAAAAAAACACGCTTTGGCTGTTTTCCTTCCTGCTTTCCACCCCTTTTACACACAGAAAACCATCACCCATTAACAGGCCTATACATATAAGCAATCTCTTAACAGCAAACTGATGCCCCTTCTTCTAAAGCCAGTCTCTGATTGGATCTTGTCTCTTAATTAATTCAGTCTAAGGACTATCACACCATGCACTCCAGCCCAAAGATTTACTGACAGCGGAACAGAGAATTGTTTATTCCCTCCGCATGCAAACAAATAAAGCAAATAAATAAGAACCCAAAGTAATAAACCTGATAGTCTGCACCCACCTAGCAATATCCAGCTGTAAACCAAATTGCAAATCAAAACAAGCTGTAGTCTAGTAGTTTAGACATTGCAGAGTTTGCTGCCAGGCACTGGGGCTCCACGAAATCAAACCTTAAAAATTCAAAATCTGTGCATTAGTGTTCTCTATTTCGTAATGTTTACAAGCACTTGGTTAAAGGCACAGGATGCTGGCAGTATCATGCATATAGCATTGATAATATTATCTACTTCCTATTTTGTATTGTTTCCAGTGGAGACGCATGCATGTATTTGCTTTCATGCTGTTAGGTTAAAATGCCATGCTGTTTTTCATGGCAACCCACTAAAAGCACTACCAGAGTAGAGTGAGTCAAATTTTGCTCAGTGTGTAGCACTGAGTGAAGAACGACTGAAAAACTAGATGAAGCTGCCAGACTTGGTGGAAAAACAGTATAAAACTCTTTCCCCCTGCAGGGAAGTATAAAACTAGCTTCCAAACTCTCATCCAATTTCTGATAGAGGCAGTCTTATCCTTTCTTAAAAGAACTGGTAAAGTTTTTTTTTTGTGCCCTTGCTGTCTGTTTTTCTACTGGTGTAAAAAGATTTAATTATCCAACATGTTACATGTCTCTCTAGTGTCTCCAGGAAGACAGAGAAATTTTTTATTATTATTATTCTAGAACAGCTTGGTTTGGGGAAATGAAAACTTGCAATTAAAGTCTGAAACAGAAGGTGTGTTTGAGATGTTTCCTGCAGGGAGGATTTAGCATGGAGCACTAATATGGACAGTGGCACGCCCAAAGGTTTTCTCTCTGACTACCCCTTCAAATTCCAGTCCGGCTCTCTGGTTTTAAACTTTGCACTCCTCTTACCTGCATGGTTTTTAGCTGTCCAACTTTACCCTTAAATTTTTGATTGGCTCAAAACCCAAGAGAAAACACTTTACCTGCCCTCTAGCCTTTTGATAAACACGTCCTGTAAATCACAATTTCACATGCTTCTTTTCTGCAATTTTTCAAATGGCTGGTATTCCACCTTTCCCTGTGTTTTTAATAAATGGACATGTCACCAGGAAGGCACCAGCCTATTTTTGCAGCTGACTGGTGTCACAAAAATATTAGTGATCCACTTGCTTATTTTCATGACTTTCACATGCTGTACCTAGAGTCCCACTGATACCCTGTTTAACTTGATGTGTTTCTGTTTGTGCTAAGCAGGTTGGATGTTATTGCATCCATTTAGGAACAGATGTTACTTAGTATACCCTGCTCTCCTCCACAAGGTTTTTTTTCACAACTCGCTGAAAACAGACCACAGGAATTGCACTCTCACTTCTGTGTCACCCTTCCCACAGTAACTCCTGGAAGGAGAGAATAGGAAAGATGAGCTTTTAATGCTGTTATGAAACCATATGCACCCTGCTGCCACCATATCAGAGAGCATGTTTTTTCCCAGAGTGTTTAATACACCTCTTTTGACACTGCAGAAAATGAATTGTGAAGGAATCTGCAGTTAGAAAATCGTTGATTTTTGCCTGGGGAAAAGAAAATCAGAAAAGGCTATAAAATTCACTGTTCAATATTAATTTAATCACAATACATATTTCAGCAATGTACAGTGTGTTGCTTTTAATGCAAAGCTACAGTTCCATGCCTGTCTTTTTCTCTAGTCTAGCCTGCAGCTCTTGCTGGCTGTGAAAGTTAAGATTTATAGTGATAATATTTGCTATCTGACAATGAGTTTCAAAGCTAACAGCTTTGTGGTGTTTTCTCTATGTTCTTGCATATGTTTTTGCACTTGCAACAACCATTAAAGTTTGATAGGAGAATTGTGCACATCATGAACATGAAAATGAGAATATAATTACCCCACTGTTTTCAGATCACTAAAATCAATCTTCTTGTTTTATTATGAAGTATCAGGCTGGCTGCAGTTGAAATTATTTTCACAAAAATCCTCAGAAAACCTAGCAGATATAATGACTACCTATGCTACAAATCAGAATGTTTCTTCCTGTGCCTGAAACTTGAAAGCCATTTATCCTCTTCTCATAATACATCACCTAAAACCAAAATTCACAAAGTACCTAAATGTGATCTTGTTTGTCTGAAGCCATTTCAAAGGAAATGCAAAAATAGTACCAGGAAGATTGCTAGGCAGCTTTAGACCACCTGCTAGACTGTAACGCTTTTTATAGGTGACCAGGGTTTGTCTTTTATTTCAATAATTTTTCAAATTATGTACATAACTGGGAGAAAATTCTGTCTTCAGAAAAAGAAGGTGTGTTGGTGACAGACATATTTAACTTCAGGAGCATAAAGCCTATCTGAAAGCACAGATCAGGAAGGTGGGACCTGGAGCACAACTTCCCAGCCCTCACTGGTTAGGTGTTACTGATGTCTGCTCACAGAACAGAGAGGCCCAGATAAAACTCATGGGGATGCACTGCTAAATGAGACATGAGCTGGGCTGATCTGTTCTGCTCTAGTGGTTTAGGTATGTGCAGGAAAGAAATAATTAAACAGATGAGCAGCTTGGTATCTCTAGAGCTGGTTTGGGGTGGGAGACTGGAAGGTGTTGGTAACACAGGCAATGCATTGTGATTGGTGGTGGGTATGGGGAAAATTGCACACATCAGCTTGTGGCTACATAAGTACCAAAGCCTTCTGCAGCTGATTCTGCCAATCTGTTTCTAAACATCAATAAAGTGTGAAAACAGCTACCTCTCAGGAGTCACTTGGTACCTGTGTGTCCTGGAGCCTTGTATCAGTCTGGGCTTAAGTGCAACTACACTCAGAGACTGGGGCTGACAGGCAGGATTTAGTTGCAATGAATCCTCTTTTGTCCAGGTCCACTATGGTGCCTGAGCTGCACCAAAGCCAAAGAGAAACCCAGGACTTTTGTTAGCATGACTGTGTAGCGTGCTTGTGCCAAGGAACAGACGTCTCAGAACTGGGATCTGAGCACAGAAGTCATTATCCCATATTCTGTGTAAACACATTATATGTTGTGCCACTGAGTGGTATGCTTCTGTTCTTGTGGTTATGGCACCCTAATCTCCCCCGGGACAAGTATTGCAATAAATATCTATTACATTTGCAGGCAGTAGCTCTTTATCTTGGCTGTTGATTTCAAATCATCAAATTTCCCGAAACCTAGGGGTTCTCATGAATTGAATAATATTTATTTCTGTTGTATTTTAAAACAAAATCCATCATTAAAATCTCACAATTATGGCAAAATTTTATTTCTAAATGAGATAAATGATTCCTTCCCTCCCACCTTCTTCAAAACCATCTGCAAATTCTTTACTTTTGGCTAGCTGAAAGCACAGAGAAAAGTGCATAAAATGTTTCATTTTTTTCTCCACAAGTGTTCAACTTCAAAGAGAATTCTTAATCACCGTTGCTCTTCATGCAAAATATGGTTTCAGAGAAAATTTTGAACTTGAATAAGCTTTTTAAAGAAGTTGTTATAAATGTATTTCATAAACAGAAGATATTTATATTGTCTTCACAAACACATACAATTAAAAAAATAAAATCTTGTGAAAGGAATGAGAAAACCTGATTAATTCAAGAACCTTCAGTACAGACACTCTGCAATGATAAGTTACTAGCTGTAAATAGTAATTGTATATATTACTATATTGTAAAGATATCTTTATCTGGATCAGTCTCCTGAATACATACAATGGGGAAAAAAGACAATGGATCATGTTCTTATCTGGCCTTTCCAAGCATATATTTGCTGACTTTAAATGAACCTCTTCAAATGAACCGGTGAAAGACCTTGTCTACTAAATGACGACTCATGATAAAGAATTTGTATTTAACCTATTGGGAATATCCTATTATCTGAAACATTCTAATTTGATAACCTTCATCATCAATGTCCCCCTTCACAGTAAATTCACAGAACCAATTGACTTTTACTTTGTCAATGGAGACATTCATCACCTAGTTTCAAATACTTAACCTTGTTGGTCCAAATTTTTAATCCAGTTGACCATGTGCTGTTTTATTCATTGTGCACTCTTCTTTCATTATCAGACCTTCTATTGGATCTTTTGAAGTGTAAGGGAATTTTGAAGCCTAAGGGAAGTAAGTTTAATTATTTGTTCAACTATAAGCTTCACGGAGCTCCATGACAGGTGTCAGTACCACCTTGACAGGGTGAATGCCCTCACATCTCAGTGTGACTGACACTCTCAGGTCTGGCCTTCCTGGCCTGTGGCCCCTGGAGCATATGCTGTTCATGCAGATGGAAGCTGCACATACCTGACTCGCTTGCAGGAGACCACTTTCCCTTCAACAGCACCATGGGTGTGCCAGCTTGAATTCAGCTCCTCACTGTGGTGACTGGCATGTGGCTGATGTCAAAACCAAAGGGAGGAAGGCTGTACAACCACTTCCTACGTGCTTCTACAATGTTACAGCAAGGCCTTTTGCCACCGGACAAGCATTACTGGTTAAACTAAAAGAAGGTTGGCTTACACTAGATTTAAGGACAAACTTCTTTGGGTGTTAAAGCACTGGAACAGGTTGCCCAGAGAGGTTATAGATGCTCCATCTCTGAAAACATTCAAGGTCAAGTTGGACAGGGCTTTGAGCACACTGATCTAATCGAAGATGTCCCTGCTTATTGCAGAGGGGTTGGACTAGATGACCTCTGAAGGTGCCTTCCAACACAAAGTGTTCTATGATTGATGATCTCACTGGTCCTGTCTGCCTCCCCACCATTGCCTCCAGCTCCTGTACCCTGGCTCCTCTGTCCCACAGGGCAGCACTGCAGCTGCTCCCGGGCAGAAACTCCTGGCAGTGGATACAAAATGGAAATCAGTCACAGTGTACCACCTGTGTGACTTAATATTGATTTTACCAGGGAGAACACTGTCAAAAAGTAGACTGATGATTGATAAACTTAGCTGCTGCAAGATCATTTAAAAACACTTTCCAGCAAAGATCGTTTACAGAATTCATCTTTGGACCCAGGGCTGCAATTATTCTAAGGACCAGCATACGGAGATGACAAAAAATTTAGATGGTCATACCAGTTCTTTGAAAAAAATTGCAAAAATTCAAAAATATATTGATTAAAGAAAGGTTGCTTAATTTTGACTAAAATTATGTTTGGCATAACGAGTTTTTAAACCATGCTATTTTGCTTTGATTTATTTATTTTTATTTTATTTTTTTGTGACTAAAATGTTACAATTTCTCATAGTATAAACATGAACTTGTAATAGGCAAGTTTGGAAAGAGGATATATAGCATTCTCTTTAAACTTCTGTTTAAAATTCAAAGTCTGCAATCATAGATTTTTAATTCATACTCTATTTTGCAAACAATACCTTAAGACAATCCTTATGAAGGATTTTCAATACCAAATGAATTTTTTACAATATTTTAAGAACTCATCATCATCAGTAAAAAAAAAAAAAATTATTACACTATGCAGTACATGGTGTTTTTATAGAGTAAACATGTTGCCGCAAGCACATAAAGGGGCCGTTGTTTAATGGGTGGCCACTGTGCACAGCCATCACATAAGTCAAAAGAGTTAATAATGTCAGGTTTATTTCTTGTTTTGCAACCAAAAAATACAGTGAGAAGAGAGACCTGCAAACAAAACTAGCAAGCTTAAACATCTCTGCTCTTGCAGTCACAAGTCTAACAACAACTTGAACTTTTGGGGTTAGGGAGTGGGCTTTTGTTGTTCGTTTTTTTAGGTTTTTTAAATGGTGAAAATTGACCACCATAAAAATACTGCCAGTACAATGCCAACAGTATTGGTAATGTTAACTTTTTTATTTATATTATAAAGCATGTGGTATTTAACTTCTAAATATTCGTTCTGAAGAAAAAGAGATGCTTATGTTCTCTGGGCCCTATGCCAGTATTTCCCCCTGCAAGCTGAATCATTCCAGAGAATTACACTATTGTGAAAATAACCTGCAAGCTTGAACATTGCTTTGTATGAAGCACCTGCTGACAGAACTGTGCCCTGAAGGCTGGGGTACCTCATTAGAATCATCACCAGAAATGTACATGTAGGAGTCTTCCTATAAGAGCAAATATTTAAAGACGCAAAAGCACACAAAGCCAGTTTGCAGACTGCAGCTGAATAAATATTTGGGAAAAGAAGAAGAAATAATAAAATATATTGCACATAAAAAAAATCTATATTAGAACATTACTAAGGTAAAAAAGTCAGAAACAAAGAAGTCAGAAAATACCAGCTTAACTACTACTTATGCAAATCCACTAATTCATTCTTTTACTCATATTCCCTAGGATAAGGAACTGCAGCTTTTTAAACTAGTTATTTCTGAAAAAAAGACTCTGAGTTAATAAAAATATTTATGCAGTGATATAAAATTCAATGGAAGGTTTTGAAAGAAACAAGTGGAAAAAAGCAAGTATTGAACTTGGAGTTTTTCTCACTGAAGCATTTTGAAATGATCTATTCCCAGTATGAGGAAATAGAGATGATAAGCATATGTTTTATGGAGGAGGTTTATGTTTTTCTTTGTGCTTGGTGTTAAAGATAGACATCTATGAGACAGAAGAAAAATTTACACAAGGCAATGTAAAGATAGAGTTTTGTTCCAAATTTTTTTATTTTTAAAGAAGATTAGGCTATTAGCTGGTAACTCTTCTGAAGAGACTAATCTTGCCTAGACTCCTAGAAAAGCAAGATGACAGTATGACATTTATAAAGGGAGAGGTGGAGATGTAGGTGTGATCAAACACTCTTTTTGTAGAGTGACACTAAGAAAAGACAGGTTAGGTTCTTTGTAAAGATGTACCCATGGATGCCACCACAAAACAGTCTAAAAGTCTAAACAGATCAGGATTTCTTGCTGGGAAGGAGTCCTCAGTATCTTAATGACCAAGACTAAAGGGGGTAAAAGGGATCTTGGTAGGTTTGCTCTTTTTCAATATAGTTTTATATAATTTTTAATTTATTTTATAAATACATATGTTTTTATATCTAAGTTGTTTTTTTTTTTTTCGGTTGCAATAAATGTGAAATTGCTATAACCAAATTAATTTACAGACTTATTATTTAACATCCAAGCACAACACATCGTAGTGCAGATTTTATGCTTACTCTTTTCCAGTGGCTGGCTGGAGGGCTTCAGAAGAAGGAAAATAAGTGCATATGAGGCAGTCAAGGCGACTAACACAGAAGTACGATTCCCACACAGTCAAACCAGCGTCACTTATTTCAGATTAAAAAGTATAAACAATTGTGAGAAATTTTTGATAAATAGTTTATCTGAGGGAATATTTATTAATTTCATATATATATATATATATATATATATATAAATGGCTTGGATTGTACAGTTCCAATATCTAAGTACAACCTAAAGTGCATTGAATCTTGTAAGAATGGATGATCTACTAAAGTTTCGTATACCAAGATTAATTTTAGCTAATCATGAAGAAAAATTGTCCAGACCTCTTTGCTTCCAAAACTGAATTTTCAGATTTTCACAATGCATACTAATCATTTCATTACCTTTGACAGAGACACCTCCTGTCTCCTGTCATTTATCAATAGCCCACTTGTAATGCAAATTTCTAACTAACAATACCCCATATTCCACTGATAGGTCTATCTGTGACTTATTCAAACCACATGTTCTTTCTAAAAGAAAAGCTGCTGAACACTAACCTAAATCAGCTAACTAGTCAGATTTTACAACATGCTGAGATTTTATTTCTATGTCAACCATAGATTTCTTAAAGGAAAGTCCTACAGGAAAAAATCCCACACACAGTATGATGATCCTTGAATTCTGAAACCAAGCCAGTGTCTTGCAATCTGAACAGTAGCCTTGCCACCTAGAAATGTCTTTCTTTATCATTTATGTCCTAGCCCCACCAGAGATACAAGATGTGAGTCTATTTCTTTATAAAAAAGTGATGTTGAAAAGTATTGCATCACTTTTCCGTGTCTCTTCTTTTGTTGTCCTTCCCCACCTTTTGTTTTATGGTTCGGCTCTGCCTGTATGCTTACATTGTAAGATTTTCAGAACAGAAATGATTTCACTGAATGCTGGGACTATTATCTAACACAGAGGGACTTGGCTTTCAAATATCACCATGATGCAAAAGGTAATTTGTTACTAACACAGAAAAAAAGCCCATTATTTTACTGTTCAGCTGCTGTGGCACAAGGAAAACTTTCCTATTTATTTCAATCTTCTTTAATCTCATGGAATTTCGATTGAAATAGGGTGATATGATGTGCATCTGAACTCTTCAGCATATTATTCTCTGATCCATAGTATCTGACACTTCATGTCTGGATGCTGTGTGGCTTACTAGCAGCTATGACCAGATTTGACCTCACATGAAAGATTTCTAAAATAGAAACTAAGTATTCATTTCATTTCCTACTAACTGACATGGCTAGCTGGTAGCAATTCCTCTCCTAGAATTTAATTTACATTCCTCCAAGAGCTAAGGCTGTATTAGCTGTTCCTTACTAAAAGTAATTTGTCCAGAGTTTGGCAATTTGTGCTTTTCAGTAGCTGAACGCCAAACGTCATTGTTGAACACAAGATATATTAAATGTACTAATTGTAGAAGCCTGTAAAAGTAGATATACACATTTTTGTGACAAATTTTAGCTTATGTTACCTCCAAATATACTATGACTGCAATGTTTCAACCTGTGCATCTTGGATCTTGAGCCTTTTCATGTACATTGTGCACACCCTCAAATCTGTATCATACTAGCACAAGCAGATTAATGCTGCTTGAGGATCTGCTACATTGCTCTCATGCGAAAGATGTCTGCCCACACTACTGCATGAAAGTTCAAGTCACATAGGTGTTAGAAAATATAATTTTATGTTCCTTGAGCTTAGACAGAGAAGTCAGCCTGTTGCCCTGAAACAAGAACTCATTGTGACCTGTGGCAAAATTTCAAGAAGTTCCCAGAATTTTATATCAGGCAAGTTAAGGGGGTGCCCTGCTCAGTACTGCATTTCTGATCTCTTTTAATGTTGCTTCCTCCCGTGCATCTAACTTTGAATTTTGGACGTAATTTTGGGAGCAAGGAACCTCTCTGAGACAAGAACTGCTTGCAAATAGGTAGCCACACCTCTCCTTACTGGGTTAAACTGGCCTGGTTTTTCTGAAAATATTGTTAATCCAAGCCTCTGCAAGCCTCTCTCAAGTCTCTAATCATCCTGGAAATATTGCTGCGGTGTGTTGCTGAACACACCTCTTCCAAAGCCTATATCAACTGTTCTGTGAGATGATCAGTTATTTGCGTTGTATGAATGCCATTATAATTAATCCAGATTTCCAAGAAAAAATTAATTTCTAGGCATTGTTTCTATGATATATATATTTCTCTTATTAACTGCTGAAATCATGCCAAAAGCAGAAGATAAAGCAGATGATTAGAGGTGCAATTTTAGATTACACTATCTGATTTAGAATGTTCTAAAATATAGGACAATACTTTTAATACTACTGTTTTTATCAGTAGATGGACTTTCATTTCAATATAACTGAAAAGCAGTTTAATTTAACAACTGATAAGGTTTTGTCCAAGATCAACACACTTTTCTGTGTTATTTTAAATTGCTAGTGTTTTTTTTCTTGAGAGAGTATCTAAAATGGTAAAACAGCAATTGTTAAAGAAAAATAGCAATTTTCCTGAAATATATCCTATTAAATGATTCCTTTGCATGTGAATATAGAACTACATTTAACAATAGAAACAATTTACGAGGGGCCATTAAGGCATTTTAAAAAATACATTAGTGTAGTTTCCCCAAATGACACAGTACATATCAAAAGGAATGATGTGAAGGCACTCAGAAATTCTATTAGCAATACTTTCAATAGCTGGAACACAAGAGCGTACGTGTAGCCTATATATCTTCAGTGAAAAGCTATGTGTTATCTTGTATTCAAGGCTGCTATTTCAATAACCAACTAAACTAAAGAAAATTACATTAAAATGAGTTAATGATACTTAAAACTTTTCTTGTTTCCCATTGCCTCTCAGTTCAATAGCTTCTATCTCAACAACTGTTTTCTGAGTATTGCTCCAATATTAGTCTAATATTAGGAGTGTCTGGGCAGAATCCATTTTCATGGCTGAATTCCTTCTTCCATCTATTTCAAAAACCTAACTTTTCATTTATGGTCCAATATAATTTAAATTTATTTCTCTGCTGATCCAAATTTCAGGACAAGCAGAGCAGAAGAAGATCAAAGCAGTTGCTGAGAATTCTACATCTCTAATAAATGCAGTTTGGGGGGCTAATTCAAGCTAGTGAGTTTGCTGGACCTGGCACCCCATCACATGTGATTTCAATCTGCTGGAAAAAGCAGTCTTTGCTTGGAAGCATTATTTTCCCATTAGTGGCCAGACCTCATTTGGTGAGAACCTGAAGCAAAGTTTCTAATGTCATTATCACTGAAAGGAGTCTCATTTTTTTGTACCTAAACCTTTTTTTGAACCAAACCACTGTTAGGAGCAATCAAGGGATTTGTCTCTGTATTGCATTGCACCCCAAAACCAAAATACTATTGTAGACAGAGCCTTAATATTCTGATTTTATTACTTTGATTTGACAGTTCTGCTGTGCTTTGTTCTCCCTGAGTTTGCTGGGTACTGTTCTGTGATCTAGGAATTCCCCCCTTATCCATGTCGCTGAGGCAATGAATCTTTTATTGTTTTTAGCAAAATGAAAGAATTTCAAAAAAAAGGTCAATCCAGAACAGTTGGTGGTTAAAGAAACTTCAGTTAAGTATGAAATACACCTCCTTAAGCAAAAGAAGGCTTTGAACTCAGGCCTCCCACCTTCAAACGGGGATAAACTCATCCTGCTCAAATATCATCTTCACTGGTAGCTTTTTAAAAAAATAAGTATATGCCCTAGCCCTCCTTGTCTTACAGAGAACTCTAGTGACCAGGCTAAGGGCTGCAGAATAATGTAAATCTCTCCTTTCAATCCCAGCCAGGCACTGAAGTCAACAGAGGAGCAAAATTCAAGTTGCCTCCTCTGCAGTCCCCAGCCTCCTTGAGCAGCTCTGTGCCTGGTGCTCTGGGCTGGTGCATCCCATCTGACAGAGCTCTCCTCTCTCCATGTACTGCAGGGTTAGCCAGCTTAAACACATTGCCAAGCTGTTTTTTCTTAAAGACAAATAAATGTATCCAGGACTTTTCCAGTCATAAAACATCATAATTTACAGCCAGGGGACCTTACATTTTAAGAAAAACATATTTCATGAAGACAGAAGAACTTGAAATCTACAGGAGGTGAACACTAGAAGTTTATTTAATATTATTGACTTCCTTATGTTTCAGTAAATTAGTGGAGTAACTCAGCAACTCTGCAGGTCACACCAGCTCATCAAAAAGACTGAATAAAAGCACAGAAAGATTGATTCAAGGAGTATTTCAGACCTCACAGTTATACTAGGAAGCCAACTCCTAAAGTCTTCAATCACTTTTTTCTCAGCTCAGAAAACCAAATGGAAGTAAAAGGGGCATACTCTAGAGTGATGGGAGGGGGGGGAAGTCGGGGGGAGGAAGGGGAATAACTTGTAAGGGGGAGGAAAGAATAGCAGGAAAAAAGAATACCATGCTTTCGTTCACTTGAAGTCACAATTTCTATGATGCAGTATAACTCCCAGTACAGCAGTTATTTGAGTTTATAAATACACTAGAGAGGCAGACAGGGCAATAAACAGACACTATAAATTCTGTGATAATATACAGAACCCAAATGCCATTAGTGTTGTCACACTTTGGGATATAAAAAGACAAAAGAAAATTTACACATATACAGAGGCTTACGAAGATATTTGGAGACAGCAGACACAAAAGTGCTCGCTCTTAAATGATCCCAAACTCCACAATAGTTGTGCTTTAACAATAGTTGTCATAGATTAGCTTTAGTTGTCACCTTCTGCATAAATCAAGGGAAAACTGGGTCAAGATGTACTAACAAGCATGTAATTGCCATTGTTATCTATAAGATAAAGCCACCTCCGTTTGTGACTTAGCTTTACAAAAACTACCAGGTTGGATCAGACCATTCACCTGTTTTACTTGGCATCCTGGCTCGCTGTGGTTAGCACCAGATGATTTTAAAAGGACCAAGAGGTTCCAACATAGATAAATACAGGATAAATTGCTGATAGGACACATTTCTTCATACCTCCTGTGGCTTAATGACTTATTTTTGTCTCAGAGCATAAGCTTTAAATACCATGTATACTAGGTAGGGTAAAAGATATTTTTGTAACTGGGCATTTGAAATTATTTGCACAAGGAAATGTCAATATCTAGAAACGCGAATTGGATTTGAAGCTGGGGCTAAGCTCTGAATACTGTTTTGTTTGCAAAGGTCAGTTTAGAAATTTTACATTCCGGGCTCTAATTGTTGTTAATGTGCATTTCCTAAATAACTGTAATATTTAATGGGACATCTGAGAAATGACACTCCTTCATCTTCATTCCTTAGATTCTCAAACTGATTCCTGCAGCCTTGAAAGAACAATTTTTTATGTTACTACAAAGAAATTAATTGGAGATCCAAGCTGGGTATGAATATTCTAGAGCTCCAGCTAAAGGAAATACCACAAGATTGTCTTCTGTGATAGAGATATACTTTTGAGTCACCATTGAGATACACTATTGAGTCACCAGCTTACTTCAGAGGCAAACAGAAATAGGTAACACATTTATAAAGGTTTGTAAACATGAGAATAAAAAAGAAAGCAACACTTAGTTATTCATCAGTTTGTCCTTTCTGCAGGAAATGCCAGCTTAAATACTCATATTCTTGTCTTATATTCTAGACTGGTTTTCAACTCTCTGAAAGTTCTGTCTTCCTCCTCATCCCAATGCTTCAGCTCATAAATTTGATCACACTAAATTGAACTGGGAAAGGGATGTGAACTGAAGAATAATTTTTTTTTATTTTGTAAAAATGCCACCTACCTATTTTTAGGATCAACTCCATGACATGAAGTTTTTTCTAAACACTGAATATTATAATTATAGTTCTTAAATTTGCAAGTAGAGTTTATTCCAGACACTTACATTGAGTTAATAATCCTAGTTCATTACAAACTGGTGGCTTTACACCAGCTAATAATAAGAAAAAATTTTGATTTTATTAAACACTGGGCCAATTCTTTAGGTTTATCAAAATATAAAATATTCATAGAGCTACAGTGTAAGTACTTTATGCCTTCAATTTTGCCTTATGACCAGACTTCCAAACCAAATTAATTCATTTGCGTCAAAATGTATAAATCTAGAGCATGCTATAATCTGAAATGTGTTGAAAGACTGCAATTTGTGATAAAAGTTTGAATTTTGTGAGGATCTAGTGGCTTCTTCTAGTGACCCTGGCAAGGCACTTTTGCTTCACCAAACCCATTTCTTTCTTGCCTGCAGTGAGAGTTCTGATAATTATGGACCTTACAGACCACCTAAGCCTTGCTGCGGCTCTGAGATCTCAGTGTCCCCTGACAGCAGAAAGGGCTATGACCCAGCCGGAAAACCAGACTGGTTAAAAGCATGTCTCATCAAAGCATCAATCAGGCAATGTAGCATCAACTCTGCCTGGAAGCAGCAGAGATCTTTAGTGTCCCCATGTCGGGGCTAAGAAAGGCTGTGGGAGCAGGAGACCAGCTCTGCCTCACCTTCAGTGAGAGTCCTGGGCTGTGGCAGGGTGGGGGTGAAGCCACAGGGAAGCAGGGCAGGGACAGGTAGGTCCTTAGTGCCCTCAAAACCCCGACAGGAGACACCAGAAGTGACTTTAGAGCAAGTCCCAACACAGTAAATAGTTGGCAATTTGTGTCACACAGAGATTATCTGCTTTGTCCCATAGCAAGAATAATTAACATTAAAGCTGGTCAGAGAATTCAGAGAAAATATTTTATTTTTGCATCTTTTTTTACTTCCTCGGAATGCAAATTTTGTGCTAAAATCGTCCAATTGTGATGAAATCCCATTGGAAATCTGCCACCAGACAAGCTTTGAAACTTTTCTTGGTGTCCTGCCAGCTCATCTCTCTGGTTCCTCAATAAAGCACCTGCTGGGTGCCATAACCACTAGCTCTGGGTCTTCCAGGACAGGCAGACAGGTGGATGTTCCTAGTGCAAACCCCATACTATTTCCAAGCAAATGTGAGCATTCCTGGGTTTTGATCTAAGCCAGAGTGAGAACAGTTTTCCAAACATCAAAATATGCCACAAAGAGGAATGTTTTTTTTCCCCCTTTCAGTTCCACTTTAATGTATTCAACACACTGAAGACTGAAGGATTTTGGCAGCAGAACTCTTTTCATTGAAGACTTAAGAAGACATGAACAGATGTGTGTTCTGGTTTGGAGGAGTTGCACTAATATGCAATTCTTTGTTATCATTTGGACATTTTTTAAAATAAATCTTACTTTTATTTATTATTCACATGAAGAGCTATATAAATTTTCAGACAGATAAAAGGCAATTGATCTAATCTCTCTATATTACTACAAATCGTCTGATGAGATGTCATGTGAGATATTTTTTTAGTGCAGCTAAAGAAGGTAGAGATTAATAAAATCCCATCAGATGGAGAAGAAATGGACTCATTGGGGGGGGAGGGAGAGGGGAGAGACAAAACTGAGTATGTTTAAATATACAGTCTGAGTATGCAGAGTATATCAACAAAGCTCTTGAGTAAAGCTTGAGGTCATTTTCAAATTCCACTAAATGTGGAACTCTAGGACAACGACTGGAAATCTCCTGGTGACATCTGGCAATGATGGAAAGCTGAGTGAGAGCCTTCATATTGCAGAAAATTAGAAGATTCAGAAGAAGGAAAACACTGTCTGTCTTTAATGCTATATAGTCTAAAAATGTTACTTAAATTAAATGCAAGGTCACTCATTTAATACTAAGAATTTCTGCTCTGAAGTGGAATTTATCCGTTGGAAGTGAGAAAGGAAAATGGTATTCTGTGGAATTAGGTAATCATGGCATAACTAATTCAACAGCCAGTGTTATGCTAAAAACCAAGTTAAGAATGTATCAATTGATCTGGTACTGTGAAGATGGAGAACTATTAATGTCATCATAAAAAGCTCATGTGGGAGGGTGAGTAAAATCCCTATCACCTCTACTCAGAACACATGAGATCATACTAAAGCAAACACAGAGGAAGCAGAGCAAAGGAACTGAGATACTCTCACACAAAGTGCAAATAACAGCTCCTTATAATAGTCTAGGGAAGTGTAGGACAGTGCTGCTCTCTGCACATACAGCAGGAGGTAATCACTGCTGCAAAGAAAAGAACAGTTTGACTACAGAAGGAGAAGAAATAAAAAGTGAAGGAGTCTAACATTCCTTTTTCGGATTTTAATTTTTTAGTATCAAGATTTTTTTGGGTAACTTTAGAAAATGGATGACTTTACAGTTTCCTGAAGTAGGAACATCAGAAAGTCACTTCTGGTTAGATTAAGGGTAACATTCAATTACATTTAAGGTCCTAATCTAGTTGATGGGCAAAGGTAGGATAGGTGGAAATAACCTTTACCAAAGCAAGAATGATGTGGCACTCATAAATTATCTGTTAGACTGCACTTAATTGAGATAAAATGTATCAAATTAGCCATTTTATCTTTTGTATTACAATGAAAAAGGAAGATTTACACTTTTGTGGACACCAATTGCAACAAAACATCTTTTTCCTTTTTTCTTTTTTCTTTTTTTTTTTTCCCTTTTTTAAAATTTATTTTGAGTTTGAAATGTTTAACAGTTGGAACATTAAAGGGAGTATATGTATCACTTCTGGTTATGCCTTAAAAGAAAGGGTTGCACTAGTGTAATAAAGATTGTATTGTATTAGTGTAATAAGGGCTGTGCAAACAATACAATATGGAGTTAGACTGCTATCAATATCACTGTCAGCCTCATCATTCCAAATTCAGCATAATTCTTTAATAACAGAGGTAAAAGGAATAGAAAATAAGGGCCAAATATTATTTATGATATCAAAGGCCTTAATCAACAATTTGCCTCATTAAACACAGAATGCATCTCAGCCTGACAGAAACTCAAATCTGATTAAAAACAGGACAAGTGGTAAATTAGAAATGCTTGTCAAGGAAGAAATCAACTGAAAGTATAATTCTCAATCCTTTTATATGCATCGCTGGGATACTAATACAATTGTGCAGAAGCCACTTGACTATGTTCGAGTTAAATGAACTCAAACTGAGTAGATGTTGTGGATGGAGTGGCACATTTCACTCATAGCAGAGAAGTAGAGACAGAGACCTCTATTAAGTGGATTTTTAAATCATTGGATAAAAGATGGAACAGCAGAGCCTCCAAACCTGCTATTCAATGATGACATGGTATAGAAAGTCTGCTGTGAGGTAACAGCACAAACTCAGATAGATTTGCAAACTCTTAGGATAAATGAATGTTAGTTTCCTACAGTCACATCCTAAAGATTTTCAGAAGTCAAAATTTCTCATCAGATAAGATCTTTCAAACATAAATTTGTTGTTGTGGAATTCTCACAGATACTTTCTTACAGCTCTGTAGAAGCTGTGGCACGTTACAGAAGCCATAGAGGAGCAGTTAAAAGAAAAAAAAGGATTTACCTATTTCATAGGAAACCCTAGAATTATACATAGTCATAGGAAGCCCTGAAAGTATAAATTAAATTTAAATTTTGCTTGGGACAATTGTTTGATCATGTCACTCACAGGAAGTTTTTCTCAGCCGCATGCTTTCCATCCATGAAGTGATTCTTCTCCTAGATTTCAACTCTCTCCAAGACATTGGTAGATTCAGTAGATTTCAACCTTTTTCTTCTAAGTCAATCTGAAGCTTACAATTGTCTGTAACAATGCTCCTAAGTATTCTTTACAAAAAGCAAAGATATGGCAGAAACTTTACATTCCATAACCAAATTATTTCCTGAGCTATGTGGCCAGTCCATTGGTACTTAGTGCTGAAATGCTGTGTATCTTTCATTGTGTCATCTCAGAGCAAGAAAAATATAATCCTTTCCAATTAATTAAAAGACATGTAGATCTTAACATTAACACATATAAAATATTTTAATATTCCCCACAATCTTATAATCTCCACATCTTTTTGATAATTTAAAGGTCAAGAAAAAATTCTCCAGTCAGCCACCTTATACACAGAATATATACTTTCTAAAGAGAATAAGTATCCCTCCTTCTTTTCTGGGAATTTCAACAGTGTTTCAACTGTATGCAGTAGAACAAACAGAAATAAAGATAAATCATAAGATCATAAGATAAAGCCTGAAGTGCTTTGGAAAAAGTATAGCAAAACCTTTTTAATACTTCTCCTAGAGGGACATATTTTGGAGACAGGAGTAGAGAGGAGATCATGCACTGTATCAGTGGAAAGACATCCATTTTTCTAGCTTCCCGCTTCCCTCTTCCTACTTGGCAAACCTACACCTGCAGTCCATTTAAAAATTTTTGCAATAGAGAACCAGGTAAAGAGACTAAATGCAAGAGAAGAGGTGATAGGACAGATTTTATTTTCTTCTGAATGGCCAAGGAACAAAAGGTCTGAAAAATTTTACACGTATTTTTTTTCCCTAGCAGAAATATTAAAAACCGAAGATAAATTATATTATTACTGTAAAAAATCAGAAAACTTATCCCACAGCCATATATAAATTAAATTATTCTTACTATTGGATAATATATAAAATTCACAGTAGTTACATGGGAGACCAGACTCTACCTACCAAAAGTCTCATTTATTTCAGCATTTCCATCTTCCATATAAAAACAGTACCCACTGCTTGAATCTTTTGTTTGTTTGTTTGTTTAGTTGGTTTTTTCTTGTTTGAATGACAGTGGTGATGAAAAGAGCTCCAGAGACTTCTCATGTCATCTTCAGGAGAATACTGATTCACTGTGAACTCCCTCAGGAAAGAGCTTACACTAGCAAAGTTACTGATACTGTTTCTTGAGATGGTGATGAAATTTTTAACCAGTTGGAACATGTAGGAATAGTAGCATCTTATATTCTAGCAGCCAAAGTACAAAGTCTCACAAATATTCAGCAGTTCCATACACAGAAAGTTTTAACACAAACTATGTTAGATTTCTTTTCTTTTTTTTTTTTCCACAGAAATCATAAAAAAAAAAATCTCATTCCCAGTAGAGTTTTCTTTAATAATTTCCCTACCTAATTTCTTCCAAGAGAGGCAACAAGCTACTTGCTTTCCTCTTATACTTTCCAGACAGGTTACCTGAATGGCAGCCATTGTATCAGGCATGCAGGCAGAGAAAAGACACAGGGAGCATGACTGAATTACACCCTATTTTTATTAACTTCCTTCATTTGGAAGCTGCCCACTAATAATCCACACTGCATTGATCATCACTCCTTCCTTAATCATTTGTACGTGTGGCTATCACCAGCTGCAGATCAGGTCCCCAGGCTGTTTTGGATGCCTTTATCAGCCTTTTGCCTGAAATATAAACAGAATAATAAACTGGTTCCAGCACAATCCATAGAACACATCAGGAATCTTCCACTTTCTCTTTCTTGATGAGCCGAGCCTTAAGCAAGGCCCTGTTAAACAGCTGCAGATTAAACCTAGCTCCTGACCTGTGTATCAGTTCCTGGCAGTGATAGAGGGAAGCCTCGAGACATATTTCTGCCTCAAGCAAGCTAACTGTGAGATTAAAGTTCCCTCCTAGTTAAAACAGGTCTTTACTATTAAAACTGGCCTTTAGGGATCCTGGCTACGCCCCTGAGGCCAGGGAGAAGTTTTGGACCAAGACTTACCCTTGATGGAAGAGGAACAGGATAGAAAGCATTTAAACAAACCGGAGAGGTGGGACTTTTCAAGTCTGAAAAAAAAAAGTCTCAGGAGAGAGCTTCTCAAGGTATGCAAATACCAGATATGAGGGAATGATGAGGGAGCCAGAATCTTCCTGGTGTTACCACTGACAGGAGAAAAAAAAAAAAAAAGAAATTTCATCCGAACACAATAAATTTAGTTTTTTCCTGTGAAGACAGCTAAACACTGGAATAGGCTGTCGAGATAGGTTGTAGCATCAACAGCCCTGAAGTCAGCCAGAACCTGCCTGGAAAAGCTCTAGGACTTCTGGATCTGTCTGAGCTTGTTTGTCCAGGGAGGTTGGACTAAATGATCTCTAGAGGTCTTACATACAACTTAACATTTTCTATAAATATGTGACAATATTGCTATTTTCTTAATGTTACAAATGGAATGGAGAAAACAATTTTAATATACACAAACCATTCAATGAATTTATACAATATTTGATCCAGCAGTGTCTTCAAATCGACACAATAAAGTGGTTTTAGAATCACAGAATCATTAAAACTGGATTAGAGCTCTAAGGTCGAGTCTAACTTTTGACTGAACACTACCAAGCCAACTAAACCATAACACTAACTGCCCCACCCAGTCATTTCTTGAACAATTCCAGGCATGGTGACTCAATTTCCTGGGACAGCCTCTTCCAGTGCTTTTGCTGCCAAAATGACAAAACTTTTTAAACCAGCTCATATACAGTTATATTTCACTTTAACCAGCAGAATAGCTCTGACTATAATTTTTTGTAACCATTTTTATTGCGCTTTAGGACCTCTGTTGACTAGTTTTAGAAGAACTCCCTATGGTGTAAGCAAGCACAGACTTTGATTTGTGAATCTGATCACAGATGGTGAAAGGAATGGAGCTCTACTTTAAGTGGGCATTTACAGCCACACAAAGTGAACATTCTCTTTTAAATTACAGGCAGCACCAAATGCCAGTGCTTCAAGTATCAATTTAAATTATCCATGCTAGATGTAGGGCACAAGAAAATCTAGCTTGAGTGTTTATTTTTGTAAAAATTAGTAGTGATCAATTTGATGTGTGAATCTGAACAATTGAAAGCTCATCATTTTAAATTGGACTTTTTTCAGTTTAGCTGAAGCTGCCTGGGAATCAAATTCAAAGGAGGTAATTTTAAACAAAAATAAACGCTTCTGTACATGTAATCTGTTCTATTTTAAGCAATACTGTTTTAAATTAGTGTAAACCCATGTTCTGTACCTGAACCAGTAAAGCATGCTGAAGAAAACATGCAAAGACCATGAATCCTTTCGTATGTAAAGGAGAAGCAGCATGGAACATGCTGAACAGTGTTTAGTTGTGCAATCATTGACATTGCTGAATTGGTTTGTTCATGCAAATTAGATGTTTTGGTAATGGCATACAAAGATGGCAGTTTGTTTCTTGCTGTCCAATGAATCAAAAGCTGAACAATACTTGAGTTTGAGTTTTTTCCAAGTGCCATGAAGTATTTGCCTGAGGTCAATTTAATTTGTTCAAGAGGAGCTTTAAATATAAGGGTACGTATGGCTTCAAAATCAGATCAAGGTGTACAAACTAATAGGTAAAATAGGGGCTCAAAGCCTTGTTCATATGCCCCACATATGATGGACCAGTGAAAGATTCTTCCATTCCATCGAGGGTAAGGCTTTGTCTTTATGGCGTCCATTGCAAACCCACCTTCATCCTTTGCTATGACTGCACAGCCTTTGACATCAGCACAGGATGCTCTGGACTATGCAGTGCAACATGTCTAAGCTAGTTCCACTTTTGGACTCAGAAAGCAAAAATGCCAGT
>JAHLSL010000014.1:7500730-7518188 GCA_025920805.1 Petroica traversi | reverse complement strand
TGCTCCAACGTGTCTCTGGAACCCAGTTGGTACATTTGAGCTTAAAACCAGCAGATTTTCTTTAACCTAGAGGTCTGAACAAAATTCTATTATGCAATATAGGTACTTCCAGACGAGCCTCAAGGTGTGTGTGCATAAATGGGAAATAAAATAATGCATTCCTGCCACTGAGAACTTTCAGTGTCTGCTTTGAAAGGTTCTTTGAAACAGAAAAATGTCTTGAAAGTGCTTTTTTTGCTTTCTGTATTTCCATAGTACACACTTTGATGGCAATCCAATTCCTTCAGCTAGCTGAAAGAATTGATTGCAAATAAATCAAATAACTTTTCATTATATAATTTAAAGAAGAAAGAAGTTACTCTTGTGCTCAAAAGTCTTGAACTACTAAAAAATTAAGGAAAGAAACAAACATTCTGATACCCACAATAAAATCTGGAGATTGGCAAACCTGGCTGTTTGTCATGTCATTTTTCAATGCAGCTTTCACAATTTTTTGAGCAGTGATTAGGTATAGACAGGCCAGTTAAATAATTCTTGATCAATATGTCTGAGTAAAATGTTGTCTGACGTATTTCAGTTTTTAAAAATGGCATGAGAATGCTTACCACAGGTTGTATGATAATACCACATGGTATGGGCAGCAGTGAGATTATGAAACTTTTAGTGGTGACATTTCTTGGCTTCTCTAAAGTGAAAAGATGCAGGTGAAAAGTATAATTTCCTATCTGTAGGAAGAAGGGTCTTTTCTTCCAGCCCAAGCCTCAATCTTTCCAATGGCAGCAATAGGCATCTAATTGAGACTCCTTGTCCACTCTAATAAACTTTTGTAAGCAGAGGGGACTGGAGGCTTCCAGACAGGATTTGCTGCTAAGTTTCTCCTGGAAAAACTTATTAGCTGAGCCTTCTGCTCTGGAAAAAATTGGAAGTAAAGTAGAATGAATAATATTTTTCTCTATAAAGAACATGTATGCAACAAAGGATACATTTTCAAATTTCATTTCCAACCTTCGTATTTGCCATAGCTGTCAGTTTACTAAAATAATTTAAGAAAACAAGCCCAAATAATAAGAGAGTTCTGTAATGTGGTGATCAAGTGTAAACAGAATTTTTGAAGGTGAAGCAGATTTGAGAGCCAAATCTAGATAGATTTTGAATTATCCTGCTGTTGTGCTAGAAGAATGCTCTTAGCATTATCATTGAACAAACTTGGTTTGTGGTTTCTGTGTGAGTTACTGCTAAGAGTCAGTGATGGACCAGCATTTAGTTGCTACTAAAGACATTGCCATTGAATTTCCTTCTGATGCCAAAAGTAGTTTACACCCTGGTTTAAATGATAAGGGATTTGAGGTACTAAGTACTAATGATTCAATGATCCAAGTGAATTGCCTCTTTCCTTTCCAGGAAAGGAAAGAGGCAATTCAGAGATTAATGTCACATTAGTCTCTCAGTTTTCTATTGCTCCTAATTATTGTAGTGATACAGTATAACTCTACTAAAAGTGGTTTCAAATTTCCTTTTTTTGTTTGGGATTTTTTATTTTTATTTAATGTGACTTGTCCAATGACTATTCTTGTTTCTTTGGGTGCATATACCCGTGACAGAAGACCTTAAAGGCGACAAAATGGTACCTAAAACCACTATTTCAAATGCCACTGAAATTCTGATAATTGCATTATTCCAGTGGGTGCATTGTGCTCACTGCTTCTGTTCACATGAAATCTTTTGTGAGGCCTCTCTGCCTGGTAACTCTTAAATTACAAGTGAATTTCCAAACGACAGACCAGCTCCAGCTACATAAAGACTTCAGAGCACAGTGCTATCGGCTGAAATTCAGACACAAGGTGCAGAAGAGATCTGTTGAGCTTTTGATAGATCAAAATGGTTTCAATGGTTTTGAGCCATTTCTTAGCAGCACACTAAACTGCCTTTCTCTCTTCATTGTCTGCACAGGAGGCCATTAGAGAGCAGGTGCTAGAACAGTGCCTCCCTTCCCCTTCCAGCAGGATCCCCAAAGCAAATGGCCTGTCACCCTATTAGCTGTAGGTTTCTGCCTCTGGAGCTCAGAGAATACAAAAGTCCCTATTCCAGCAGTTATAAATGCTCCTCTGTTTAAATGGAATAGTGAAACAGCCTCAGATATGTAGGGATCTAAGGGCAGGTTTTTTGAAGCTGGAATTTCCAGCCAGTTCCATGCCCCTGATTGGCTCCCAAATCTCTGTCCTCTCAGTGCTGCTGGCTCCCATCCTCCACTGGTTACTAGCTGATGTAGGCATTTCAAAGGTGCAGTGTGGAAAAGCAGTGCAGTGCACTAATTAATTTCCCCATCTTTATCTTTGAACTTGCCTCTTTTGACATCAAATTGCAAGTAGCATTATGGTGTGATTTTTCTGCGGAAACACAGCTCAGAGCAAGTTTATACACCCAGTTACTCAACATCTCCTGTGAATACGCACAAAGTATTCACAGAAAAAGCTAATCATTAACAACATGTTAGCTAACCAGCTCACAGGAGAAAGGGTTTTGTGTACAATTCTGGCTGTGTACAGTCCCAGCACTGAGCTAACACCTGGACTTAGAGGATTCGTCTTCAATAGAATGACAGGACTTCATTAGTAAGTCTGAGAGGCTGGGTTATATTTTCCTTCTATCCAGAAAACTGTGATATTACTAAAAATATTTAAATATTGGTTTGGAAGACTAAAACTGTTTTATATCCGGACAGAAAAAAAAATCTTTCATTAAATTGAAAAGAGTTACATTATAAAATTAAAGTCTTCCAACAGGGGACAAAAGCATCTTGTATAATGCCACCTACATTTTTCTTTTGCCCTGCTGTTTGCTCTTAATAGGATTACTGCAGAATAGGAAAAAGTGCATTTGGTTTCTTTATTACCTGCATTCTGCAACCTGCTGCTGTTCTGCAGTGTTCACTGCTGGAGACTGACAAAGTGAAGACCCAATGTTTAAGATAAATTTTCAAGCAGTCTCTTTATTTCTCAAATTCTATTGAAAACCAAAGCAAGGTATAACTGCTGCCAACAAGCTCTAGAGATGTATAGTTCTAGAACATGCAATTATCTTACAAAAAAATTGCAAATTTTCATGCTAGAAAGCAGTTTGCAGAAGCACCATCAGCAAAATATCAAGTCAAAAAAATCCAGCAATGTCAGGCAAACAAAAAATTACCACCATGGGAAAAAAACCCACTTCTCAAACAATTATTGCACTGGCTATCTTTGTGCTTGAGTTTCTGCCTATTTGTTATCTCATAAGTAAAGAAAATATATTATTAGAAATTCAGGTTCCCTTCTGGAACCTGAAATTCAGGTGTCCTTTACTGATTTTAGCTGCTTATTCTAGGAACATTTTCTAAAACCAAAAATTTTGAAAATAAGTAATTCAGTGCTGAGTAAAACTCAATAGTATCTCATTGCAGGTGTCATATCTGGAAAAAAATATGGCAAGAGTAATTAATATTGTTGGACACAATTTATACATCTGTATATATGTAGATTTCTTTTAAAGTTGGCTCTAATGAGTCAGATAAATATAATTAAATGATACTTATACTTTAGCTATATTGCAAAGTCACTACAGAAGACTTCTGGCTTTCATAACTTGTTTATTTTCAATCTGGGTTCAAAAGATACCTAAAATTAATCATGAAGATATTCTGCCAGGTTTAAGAGGCGAAGGAAAGGATGAATACTCAATTATACTCAACTGCTGCAGTTCTCAGAGGCAAAAGGATACAACCATGTCCAAAAAAAAAAAATCCAAACAAACAAAACCAAACAAACCACCAAAAAACACCCAAACAAACAAGCCAAAACCACCCCCAAAACCTCTAATGCCAATCTGAAAAAGATTCTTCCAGATTCTTCCATCAAAAAGAATTTGTCTTCCCATAGAACTTTTGGGAAAGCCTGACTGCAGCCTTGATGTTAAATGATAGATAAGAGCCACTAAGGATGTCAGTGCTACTGAAGTGGAAATGCACTTTAGCTATTAACACTAAGATGAAACCTTGATTTCTGAATGATGGCTTCAGATTCCTTAGAGTGAGATGGGAAAGTTACAGAAAAAAGTCTGTACCTGTAGCAAGGTATCATAAAAAATGGACTCATCAGACCCTTTAGTGAATGGGCTGGTGGAACCAGCTGAGTGTTTCCTGTGCTCATGAATCAGGAACACTTACTGCAGTGCTAAGTACCTTAGCAGACCTGAGTGGAAGTAATAACATATGCATCAAGACAAAATAAGCTGGAAGATATCTACTGTATTTTGTTTTCACATCTTCAAGACTGGGATTTATTTTTTCATTTAATTGTAAGTCTTTAGGATCAGTGCTTGATTGGCTCCTGAGAAGAAACTCACTGATTTACAGGTTTCTACTGGGCTGTCAATCTGTTGAAGACAACTCTAGGGATTTGTCCCTTCAGCAAACTTTTTGGATTTCAGTGTTGCCCTGATAAATGCTCACTGAAGATGAAAAGTTAATTGTAAAGGAAGCTGTGCAAAGCTGTGAGAACTGGAGAAAATAACTAAGCGTGGCAAATAACTAGGAAAAACAGGCACAAAAAAAACCCCAACAAAGCACTTCCTCCGAGTGCAAAAGGAAAAACCACAAACTTAAAGACCCTTGAAATACTGCTGCTGAGCTGCTTATTGAGCTAGCTGAACTTCTGTATCCTCACTGTGATGTCCCTAAATGTTCTCTGTTCCCCTGAAATCTCTGCCAGTGTTTTCTTTTAAGAAAATTGAAAATGATAGGCTTGATGTTTAGTTATCAGCTGATATTTCTGTTGCCTCTGTGTCTGACAGCTATGAATATGCTGGACTTCTGCTGTGCAAACATCTAGCTCACTATCCTGATCAGGGAAAACAATTCACAGCATGGCTTTTTTCCTGCACAAAGTTATAGGCTGACCAAGTATGTCCCTGTTGAAATACTTGCAGCCTTCTCAGAAAATCATAGCACTAAAATGTACAGGAATCTCAAAGCACAGAAAAGAGACAAAATCCTGCAACATGTATTTTTAGTAGCTTTAAATCTTCTTCAGCAGGGAAAATTAAAAGAGTTAGATAGTCTTGTTACTGTTTCTGTGATAAATGAGAAAATATAAAGCTGTCCTCTAGAGAATGTCAGGACACAGGAATGTTGTGCCTTGGGATTACTTTAATGCAGAAGGAGAATCCTTGTTTGTCTATGAGAAAAATAACTTCTATCACTGCAGTTCATAACAAAGTTACCACTAGTCAGTCTATAAAGATATCATGTGGACTGCAATTGGAACCAATTTTTGAACATATTTTGCCTCATTTAATTTTTTAATGCTTTTTTTTCAATGCTGTTTAATTTCTACGCTATTTAAAAAACACAGTACTAAATTTTTCTGAAGTTGAAACTCTTAAATGTCATGCACAGGTTAATGGCAGTGCCATGCTTTTCTTGTTTTCAAGCCAAGGTTTTGTAGTGTGTGTAGGTGTATAGAGATCCCTTCTTGCAATCAAAGAGCACTGCTGAACTGCTAATGCAAATAATTCAAAATCTGGAAATATCAGAGTTCTGTTTTTCTGTACATTATTAAAATACTTCCTTTTTTTTCTGCTGTTCTTCATTCAAACACAGTTCCAGCTGGTGCCCCAAGGAGCCCTGCAGCTCTAAGAGGCTTTCCATCAAGAACAGCAGGGTAACCTAATCTCAGTGAGAGCCTGCTTGTTGTGGCTGTAAATCTTCACAGCAAAATGCATGGTCTTATTACATATATAAAACACTGAACTCGATATAGAATTGTTACCTGCCATTCTGCATTTTCTTAAGATGTTCAACAACAAATTATTTCAGCATTTCACCACGACACCTTTTCTTATGGTTTCCTCAGGAATCTTGGAGTCATATACAGGTTGGAGTGTCGAAGTGTCAGTGTGTCAGTAAAATAGATTAATTCTCATATTCATTTCTATAGTTGAAAAAGAAAGTTAGCAGAGATAACTAGAAATAATTGCAGTATTTTTCCAATTATGTTTTTATGACTGATAATATAGTTAGGAGTTATGATGCATATTAATAATATTTTAAAAATAGACTGAGGTAACATTTTTTTTGGAAGATTGGTACAATTCTTGATCTTTCTATAAGCTTATAGACCATTTCATAACTCGAAGGTTTTTCCAAAACTCTTACCATTCAATACATTCATGTATTATTTTCTATATATTTGCTATATACTATTTACTCATTAGAAAGAGTAATCTCCAGATATACAGGTCTATATGTTGTTTTACTTCCCAAATACTCCATTTTCTTTCATTTAAATAGGTTTTTCCCCAAATTTTCATATTAACTTAAGCAATGTTTTCTTTTTGACTTTTTGAAGACTCAGAAAAAATAGCAAAAATGTAAAAGGAGTCACCCCAAAACACTCTTATTATTGAAATTGAAAAAAAAAAACTAAAACTCTATCTTTTTGCATGAAGGATGATAACTGTAATATTCCTTGAACTGTGATCTCCCATGAAATCAAGAGCTGCCACAAGTCAAGCTAGAGGGATTGCTAGCAGTTACTATCACCTTCCCATGCTTTCCCCTGCAGTGGGATAACTGCTGAGGCAACCCCTGTATTAAGTGTGTTAATTTCAGCTTTGTGCAATCACTTTGACCTGCAGGAGGTGAATCATTCAGCCATTTATCTGCTAATCAATTCTGACATCTTCCAAGAACAGGCATAATTAATCACACCTCCCTTGATTTTGTGTTTTCATAAACAACATTGTTCTGCTGTCAAGATCTGTTGGTTCGATATATTTGGGAGCATGCCACCTGTGACTCAACATTGCTTTCTCTCATGACAAGGCATCATGTTGATAAAATAACCCTTTTATTCTAATTTAATTATACTATAGCTTTGTTTAAGATTATACCTTTTTGGCTTGCATTGAAGAGCAATTAAATTCTGTGGAAAGAAAAAGCATCACAAATACTGACTCATTCATCTGAATGATTTAACATTGGACATAGTGCTTTGCCACTGTGCTTTAACTTCCATTCATGCTTATTATTCTGTGGTTAGTTTGGATAATAAAGTCTATTAACTGCTTCTGTGCTTCAAGGTTATACATCATTGTTCCAGGAATGTCGCTCTGCCTCATCTTTTTGGTCTACTTTTTTCCAGAAATCACTGCTTGAGATATTCCATGTATTTCCAAAAGTAAGTATATTTCACATTAGTGATTTTTCCTACACTCTTTCTCCACATTTGCTGTCACATTACATTAGATATATCCAGCTGCATTGTTTGATGCTGCATGAGGTATACAGATTTCATAATTCCCTCTCAGCATGTTACATTTCAATACCCCAGGTCCATCTGATCTTATGTAAAGCCTCTCTTTCAATGCACTATGTGGTAGCATACCCTGAAGAGAAGTGAGGATGATGAGAGATGATCAAACTGTGTCTCAAATGTCACTAATGGACCGTTTCATCTATCTAGCTGAATAGGTCTCAGACCTCTTAGCAACCAGTTTCCTGAACTACAGTGAAAGAGACCACTTACACGAGTTCTGGGGTGACAAAGTCCACCATCAAAACTAATTTGGGTTAAAGACTTCCTTACAATATTCAGTAAAAAAATGTGTTTAGACACTTCACATCACTGAGCAAAACCACACACAGGACCTGTGCAACAGGTGATGCTGCCCACACCCAGACTTATTTCACCGTAGAATCCCCATATGTTCATATAATCAGAAAAGCTGCAGGCTGTTTATGTACCTGTGAATAAAACAAAACACACAATAATTATCTAACCAATTTGTCAAAGTCACATTAAGATCTTAGTTTCTTCTCTACATCTCTTGATACCTATGCAAATAAATTCTCCTAAGTTTTAAATACTTCCTGATCTAATATGAGTCCAAGCTACTTCAGGATTTCCTCCTGCTTTTCAAAAGAGAGCACGCAGATTCATTTAAATGTTCACCTCACAAATCATTCCAGAGGACCATGAGTAGTGAAAAAAAAAAAATTCCACAAATCCATTTTATAAATTTACTGAATATATACTTAAAAAAACCAAACAGAGACAAAGAGAAATATCAACAGAGTAATAACTGTCAATCAGTGGAAGCATCCACTGTAGTGTTTGGTTTTTCTGTGCTAAAGGAATAAAGAAAAAAAATTCACCGCTCAGGATACCAAAGAGAATGGTATAAACATCAATTGAAAAGTTAATCCATCTCCTATAGTATCATGGAGCAATTTTAGCGCAGTGGTAGAGTATCTTAATTCATAAATGAAAACACCTACAACATGTAGATATGGGTAAGAAAAAGGACATGGAATTGTTGTGGTTTAAACCCACCTGAAAATTAAGGGCCAAGCAGCCACTTCCCTTTCCTCCAACTCCTTTCAGTGAGAAAGGGAGAAAAAGGAAGATTGTCAGTTGAAATGACAATTTACTGGAAAAACAGTAATGAGATAAGGAAAAAACAGTAACAGCAACAATGCTAACAAGAACACTGTATAAAACAGGGTGAATACTTGCAAAAAATGCTTATGGAAGTTCAACCTCCCTGCTGTTACTGTGGCCAGTGCCGTGTGGCTTCCTGAGAGAAAGGAGAAAATGGCAGTACCACAGCTGCTGGCTTTTCCCTGAGTCTGAGACAACAAAAAACCAATGATGGACAAATCCTCATAGCTGGACCATCTGCATTCTGCCACCTTGCCGCACTGCTCACCAGTTTACTCTCCAGCTAGAAAAGGGGGAAAAAATGGTAGCATTTCCCTTCTATTTCCATCTGAAGCCAACCCCCAGTTAGGATGTAACTAGAATAACAGCCTAGACTAACTACACATTTACAGACTCTGTCCTTCCCCCACAGCAACTGCAAGAACATTGACTCCATCCTAGCCAAAGGTAGGACAGAAATACAGAGCAGAAATCAATCACGTCTGATTTGATAATTTTGCTCAAGGATTCATTGATTTTAGCCTATATTAGTTTTGAACGTTGAAAATTAGGACAAAAAGCAGGGTTATATTTTTCCCCTATTTTAAAATGCCTGACAACCAGACACTTGATCAGAATGAAGACCAGATACAAAATAAGCATGAAGACAACTAGAAGAGAACGAGCACAAAAGTTTAACTTGCAGATTTATCTAAATTATCACTTATGATTTTCTTTAAGCATCTACCTCTCTTTATGTCCAAATTTGCCAAAATTTGACTTAGATATCCATATCAAACTTCTGCTCACAGGAGCATTTCTTATTTGTTGAACTAAGTGAAGTGGCACTTTCCACCTTGTCAGGAGAAGCTGATGCCCCTCTAATCCTGAGCTGAATGTGGGGTATCTCTGGATCTGATTCCTAAGACTTATTACACTAGAATGTTGAAAAGTTCACTCATTACAAAACTGGATATTTAGTTTCCCTTCACTTCTCCTGTTATTCTTTCTCAGCCTCCTGAATTTCTTATTCTGTACTGCCTGGTTGAAAGACTTTGTTAAGAACACTGACAACAGCCCAGGCCGTGTGGAGTACTGAGTGCCGGAAGACACAACTTGAAATACTTATAAGGCAGAGGATATATTAAATCTAGGACTCCCATTTGCTCTTCAAAGCTGTAAACATCAATAAGTGCATTTTAAAAGAAAGAATCAACTCCAGTTTGTTGTCTGAATTAATAGCTCTATGTACATTCAGGTTTTGAAGCCTGAGGGAAGAGAGAGATCTATCTGCAGCCTTGCCTCTATTATCTCATTTCCAGAGAAGATGGAGTTTCAGAAATACCCCAGGCTTAATGTTTTCACTTTGCCATGTTGCTAGGAGCGTCCTCCCTCAGCAGCTCACAAATGTCTTCTCAGGCATATAACTCTCTTCAGGCATTGCACAAGGATCATAAGCTCCCAATCCTAGATTTTGGATCCTTTGTGATTCTCAAAGGTGTATAATTTAGGGCTCCTTTTGTTTTATCACACACTGTACATCTGATAGGTATATGCAACTAAAGATAGACTACACTGCCAACACAATGCAGACAAAATTAATGCTGTTCTGTGTAAGCATAATGACCATGACTCCAAAAAGAAAGTGTAGTTTGCTAATTTAAATAGTGGGAAATTTATTTGTTAATGTAGCATGAAAAGATCAGCTGGTTAAATAGATTGCTCCTGCACCCTTAGCCTGTAAGTAATCTTAAAATAAAAATCAACTATTTCAGAAAGTATGATACAGAGGAGACTCAAATCTTACAGAACTGCTTGAGAAAGCTATCTTTTTTATTACATTCAGCCCATGAATTTCCAGGTAATAGATATCGACCAGCTGCATCCATTGCTCTCTGGTAGAGATCTGAATGATGGTGACTCATGAAATCTGACAAAAAGGCATTACAGAAGAAAGAATCAATTGTGACTCCAGAAAAAAAAAAATTGAAAATTTAAAAAACTCGAATGTCATTGCTACTAGTAAACTATTCTGAATTTAGCGTGGCATCGATGTATGAATGGGAAGAAAGCCGCAAGGATTCAGGGTCTAATTTAAGCAGTATGTACAGCCTTTAAAATTTCCTAATGTTTTTCTAGGGATTTAAAACCCTGTGTAATTTTGACCCTATGTTGCAGCAAGTACCTAAGCTCTTCATTGTTCTATCCAATATTGACCTAACATCTAATTCAGTGTGTCCTTAGATCTGCTTCTACATTGCTGTCAATAGTAGTTATATCTTGGCAGTAGTAAAGAAAAAAAATCAACATTTCTCCCTAGTACATGTCTCTACAATAAATGTAAGGAGGATAATACTAGGCTGAATTTGAAATTTAAGCAACTTGCAGATCACTTAGCTATGGAAATAGGACATTCGTGGTCATTCCGCTTGCAGATGTCCATCTGCTGACCATTCTTTCTAAACAGTAATTTTTGCACCTGTTGACTGATTTTGGTGATAATTGATACTAAATCAATGATTTCAAAGGCAAGATGCTATGTGTTTTGGGAAATGGGAAAGAAAGTAGAAGAGTTTATTAATGCTTTTCCTAAATGAAAGGCTAAAACATGACCTTTCAAAGATGCTCTAATGCAAACTTCATATCTGAATTTAATTTTGAAAAAAATTGTGTAATTAAGCATAGTGGTTCTACTTCAAAAATAAACCTCCTACCAAGTGTTACTCCTATGGTACTCCTCCAAAAATCAAATTGCTGTTTGCTTTCTACTTATTTTGATACTCAGATAGGAACTCTGCTATGTCTCTTATGCAGCAAATTTTACAGTAGTGCTTTACACTTACTGCCAATGCAGGTTCAGACACATCTGGGAATGCTTATTTGCAGGTTTTTAACATTCATGTGGGATAAGTACATTCACAATTTTGGGGCAGATCTTTTTTAAGGACTGCACTCAGGTAACAAAAGGTGTTTGTACAAGCAATCAGAGTTTGGCCAGAATACTTTTTCTTCTGCAATGCTTGCTGGTTTTTGGAATGCTAGAAGTCAAATTCCAACTTGAGTAAGATTTTATTAGCAGTAATAAATAACTACTACAATATTTAATTCCTTTGAAATACATGCAGCTAACAGGAGTGAAAATGAGTACATTGATAACTACAGACAAATTTGCCTGCAGAATCAAGCATTCTACAGTAAAGAAATGGCTGATCCACCTGCCAGGTGCACAAAGAGTCATCCTATCAGCTCAATTTATCCTCACCTTCTGGAGAGAAACTTTCAAAAGACCCAGTGTTACAGCAAAATGACAGCAGCAATGAAATCTCCATTGATATTCATGGAATATGCTTGAGTAATGCAAAAAGCCTACAAATAGATGAAGGTTTTGATTTTCTGTGGGGTAACATTGGTGAAGCCTCCATCCCTGGAAACACTGAGGAAAAATTCTACCCCAGGATTTCTCCATTTATGAATATTGGCATCCAAAAGTATGTCTTCAAAAAGCATTATTTCCTCTCAATATGATTTACTCAAACTGGATTTTTTTTTTCAGTTTGCCATTTAATTTTTTCCCCTCAGGTTAAATATCTGTCAGAGCACAGCAATACAGCAGCAAGAGTTTTCATCTTGTTAATTCACCCTTTTTACTCTGTATATTAGAATTGGTCCTTTAGGTCCAGTAATGTATTTGAGAAGTAATGATGAGGTAAAGCAAAAAAGTCAAGAAAGATGAGGCTATAATTGTGTAGAGGTTGTATATCTTCTGTGATTATTTACTCCTATGTAACAGTGACAGGAGCAACTTGTTCCTTGGAAATTTCCATCCATTCATATGATGGCAATATTTCTCACTCAGTGTGCCAAAAATTATTCCAGGAAATATTTCGCAAGGCTAAAAACTGAAAAAAAAAAAATTACATTCCCCTTGCAATTCTACCACCAAATTAATGGAAAATCCTAAGAGGTATTTTAATTTTTCCTATTTCCCCATCTGTGAAATATGATTTTTTTTTCATAAATGTGCAGCATAGATGAACATCTGTTTGCTCATATATGAGCAGTACTTTCAAACATTGGATGGAAAAAACAGAGTAATAGTCATCATATAATTACTGAGAAAGAGCAAGAAAATCGCTAACTGATATGTGAAACCTGGTACTTCAAGGTCTTCTTCTAGGTAGAAACTTCAGGCCTGAGTTGGCACATCTAAGTCAGAAATCTCATTTAGTATATTATCCCCTATTGTTTTCTAATCTCTTAGACTTACAAATCCCTTCCCTTCCCTTCTCTTCCTTCCCTTCCCTTCCCGAACCTTCCCTTCCCTTCCCGAACCTTCCCTTCCTGAACCTTCCCTTCCCGAACCTTCCCGAACCTTCCCGAACCTTCCCTTTCCCGTAAATTAGGCTGATGGGAAGGGAGATTCAGGCACCCAAGTGCACTGATGTCTCTTCCTCCATGCTGGTAGAGGCAAAGTGTTAACACACAGTAAGTGAATGGGAGAAACTGGATAACAGCAAATCTTTTAACCACAGCTGACTTTTGATCTTCTGAGAGGCAAAACAACTCTGTAACATCCAGGTCTGTGTAGCTTTTACTTGAACACAAATATGGATTTTCTGAGGTTAAAATTTGGCTAGTTTATTAACAGAAGCAGGTGTGCAATTTGTGCAACAGAATCTCAAATTTACATCAGAAGGACATGGACTGTGCATGTCTAATCAACTGCAACAATAATGATTTATCTGGTCATACAGTTAGTTTGAGTGCATAACTCTGTAGGTTGTGCTTTCAAACTGAGCATGCTAATGAAGGCATAGGCTATAAAACAACATGAAAACAATTAGCTTCAAAAGGTTGGTATACATGTGAGTACACTATTAAATAAAGCAGAATAATTCTTGCATGTGTATAGAAATTGCCTGCCTTAAAATGTGTAGGATGAGACACTATTTTTTGGACTGATTCTATGATTATGGACTGACATGACATCATCACTGCTCCCCATCAATACCAATAGCTGGCGGTATTTCCCATTGGGATGAATGATTTAAAAACCTCTTAAAAAGAGGGCTTGCTTTACATAGCAATATCTATTTCAATTTTAAAAATTAAACACTATGAAAATAGCCAAAACAAAAAAGTATGTCTAAGTATTTCCTAAAAAAGCTTGTCATTTCTTGAACATACAGTGGTATGTTTAATGAAGAATACTTTGAAAGAATGGTATATCAATTCTTGTCACTTACCTTGCAGGAAGATAATTATTCCCAGAGTATATACAATAGAATATAAAAATAAGTCATTAAATCTACCTCCCTGTCCCTAAGCAACATCAATTATTAATTCTACACTATTCAAAACAGAGTCTTCTCTGAAACTCAGAGAATTCTCTGAAATTATCCTTTAAAAATATTCTTGCAAAAAAATTCCAGGATCCCTACTAAGCAGCACATTCTATTGCATAGAATTCATTTGTTACTGTCTAGCTGGACATCTGCTAGTCTACACATAAATAATGCTCTCTGTTTAAGTTCAGTCAGAACACAATTTTTTGAAAATTTTACCCCATTTCTGTATCTTATCCATAGCAGATTTGGAGGACAGCTTATTTCCTTGCACTATCTAATAGGTTTCTACAAACTTTGTAGGACTTTAGAATAGGAGAGGTTTTTCTTGTGGGTCACTGGTTTTCCCAGTGAAGCTCTTGCTCCCACTTCCATGGTCCTCAGCAGTATCTGCCCTGTATGTGACTTCACCAGTTTCCAAGTATGCAGGGAGCTGAGTTCTCAGTTCATTCACGATCACTTACAGGTGTCATCTCTCTTTTGTGGCTTAAACAGCATTTAAAACTATTTCCTCTCACTATGGCTCTGATCTTGCTATATTTTTCTCATCCAAAGACTGAAAAGCCCTAGTGCATATGTTTCCTTTTTTAAAAAAGTCAGATTAATCCTACTTCTCCATACTGAGCTTTTTTGTTTGTTCACAGTCTTCCTGCACTGGGGATCCTAAAACCACAGCAGGTACTTCAGCTAAGATCTGGACAGAAGAGGAAAAAAGGTATCTGTTCATGTGTCTTAAAGAGATGGTGGTACATCCAGGTCAAAATATGTATTTTTGTGACAGCATGACTGCCTTTGACAGGAATTCAGTACAGAATCTACTAAATCCCTCCTTCTGCTGGGCTACAATCTCATAATTCCCTAATGCATAAGGGCAGCATGATTAAGCACAGCACAGAAGACAACAACCAGCCCTGTGAATCACAGGCTTTCAGTATAAAGTCATGCCCAGTTGCCATTTTTTCCATGATGCCAACTAGTAACATATCAAGTATAAATTACACAGGATTTTTTTTTCTGTGTCTCTGTACGTTTTTATTCTAATTTTTGAAAGCAACCTCCCCAAGAATTTCTGCCCTGTGAAACACAAAGCAATGACTCAAGTTAATATGGAGACATAATTTTGGAGTGTCCTAAATCTACAAACATAATCACTTTGAAGACATCAAGGACTAAGTTTGAAGGTTAATCCAGCATCACCAGCACTTAGACATGCATCATTTTCCATTTACAAGGCATCATGAAAATCCTAAGCTATAGACAGAGCTTCCAGAATTCTTAATTAGCTGAAGACAACTGCAAGGTTCACTATTGATGAAGGTATTGAAATAGGAAGAAAAACAACAAAAAAATTATGTTGACAAGCCTGCATCCGATTTTTTAAAAATAATTTTATAATTTAAAAAAAAGTTTATACTGACTGGTTTTTTAAACATACTTTAGAGTTGTTATTTTTATCAGTATTACATTTCAGTTTTTGTGTAATTATAAAAGGTTTTCAGTAATTATGTACAATTGAAAAAAGTTCAGAAGACTGAACATTCAACGTAAAGTCTGAAAGTTACTTTACAGTAAAGAAAATTTACTTGTAAGTCAAATGAAATTCTTCTTCTAATAGGCATCATACATGGTATAGCTAAACTCAGGTATCTTAATAAATAAATAACAAAGCAAGGATAGTTGAGAGAAGTGAGGTCAGAAATGAATAGAAAATAGGGAAAATCAAGGTGTACATATTTACATATGTAGAACTGGACATACCAATGTCTTTGAAATGTTTGAGTCACTTATGTATCCTCTTTTCACTAGAGCTCTTTTTTGTTATTTATTGAAAACTAAATTCCTAATGTTAACTTGCATACTAATTTATAGCTCTTCAGTTTGAAAATTGACTTACCAGAATATTAAAGTAAGAGAAAAAATAAAATAAACATTTTTAAAATGTAAATTATATATGCTGTCTTGATTATGATAGTTTTTAAAAATTTATTTAGCTCAAATATAATAGTAAAAGATCCTAAAAACACAGGAAAAATTTTATCTCATGTTTACTAGAAAAACTTACAACTGACTTCTTGTCATACTGAATGCACTGTATTTAGATTCATCTGATTTTGAGTCTTGAAATAGGCATACCATGCTTATTTATATCAATATGGTGAAATTCTGCTGTAATTCTTGACCTGGTAATAAATTCACCTGATGTTTTAACCATTAGCTGTTGCTGTTGTTGTTGTTGTTGTTGTTGTTGTTGTTGTTGTTTTGTTTGGGGTTTTGTTGGGGTTGTCGTTGTTGTTTTGTTTGGGGTTTTGGGGGGGTTTTGGAGGTTTTTTGTTTTTGTTTTTGTTTTTTTTTTGTTTAATAATAGAGTACAATATCCCCAGGAATCCTTAGTAAGAAAGAGATATCATTAATGCAATTATATTGCACCTATTTCACTGGCATCTCTATGGCTTGAGCAAGGTTGCCATGAAAGCTTTGCAAATATTTAAAATTTTTATCTTCTCCTGTTACTAAAAGACACAAAGGAATGCAGACATTTTCTTTACATCTTTCTAAATTGAAATTCATCACAAACAACTCCTTACACATGTACTGAAATATACCATATATCATCACCACTGACTTCAGGGGTTATTTTTCATTCTTCCCTCCAAATATTTACTCTAAATAACAGCCCTAATCTGGTCTGTAATCCTGGCCAGTTTTTAACATTTTAGTCTGTGTGGCATCTTTCTTCAAAAAAGTGTCTTTCAAGGTGCTCTGCCAAATTCGTTGAGAGCAGAACATGGCTACTATGAAGACTATGTAATTTGTGAAGTAGTCACTATTTTGTAAGTCACAATAAGATGCCAGCAGGTGGAGTCAGCTAATGCAGCTAAAAATTTAAGGGATTTGAGCTTCTGTGGTAAAATCGTAGTGTGTGTCAGAGTTGACTTGTGCCAACAAAGAGATAAGAAAAATTTTGGGAGAGTCTATCACATGGCAGAAGATACAAAGAAAGCGCAAGTGCTGGAGAGATAGTGGCCAGGGAGGTGGCAGCTGTAATTTGGTGACCTGTTCTGAAGGGATCCTGATTTCTGTCCACATTTCTTCTTTTCCAGCAGGAGTCAGGTGGAAGCACATCTATTATCTCTGCCAGCTTCTGCTCCCTGGCCTTCTCAGTGAACACTGCAAAGAGGATTCATCTATTTCTTCCCAGCATTGTCAACCCTTATGTCAATAAATTATTCTTATCTGTTAGAGTTCCTGTCGTCTCCTTTGCTGACCTTTTGTTCTCTATTTACTTGAAACATTTCTTATAATTTATCTTAACCTCTGGTGCAATCTTCCTGTCATTCTCTGCCTTTTCTTCTCTTTCTTTTATTTCACAGTGGCTTAACTTCATTTTGTAATACTTCCAATCCTTTATAGTTTTTGGTTTAGATCCTTTGAATGACCCTATCTGTTGAGAACTTATTGTAGCTCTTTCTGTATTGACCTTTCTGACCTTTTCATTTTCTTCTTTTTTAAAGCCAGGAGAAAAAAAAATCAAAACATATTATTACTGTACAACTAGCATTCTATTTACAGGTAGCTCAATTTGTGAAAGCATAACTCTTGTGTGAACTCTGCCTCTCTCCTCTCCTCTCCTCTCCTCTCCTCTCCTCTCCTCTCCTCTCC
>JAHLSL010000014.1:7458923-7500720 GCA_025920805.1 Petroica traversi | reverse complement strand
TCTCCTCTCCTCTCCTCTCCTCTCCTCTCCTCTCCTCTCCTCTCCTCCCTTCTTGGTTTCTGTTGTTTCCTAACATTCTTGAATATCTATCTCTCCTTCTTTTTACTCAAAGTGCATAACCATTTTCAGTGGCAAGTAAGCAAATCAGTTTCTTTTAAAAAAACACATTTTTGTTGTCAGAAGCTATTTCAATGAGGCATTTATTTTGCTACAAAGCAGGTACAAAAATATGTGGTATACAGTCATAAATATGGCACTAACAAAAACCACACACTGTGATGCACGAGCTACCAGGGAGCCAGAGGCTCTGCAAAGACTTGACATTTGTCATTAGGTAAGACTGGCACTTCAGCACTGGTAATAGCTTGTCGTAATTCAGACAAGCACAGAAACATCGCCCATCTGAGCTGGGCATTTTACATTTCCTATAACACAGTCTGATGCAAGCTCTTCCATGACGCCCTAAAATGTCTGTAGATAGTATTATGAAACATCTGAAGCAGATATTTCATAATAATATCTATAGGCATTTCTGCCGACACTCTTTGGCCTACTTCCTCTACTGTCTTTTCTTCAGAACACAGCTTTCCAGTTTTGGTTTTTTTCATGAATCTCTCAAAAGCTTTAAGCCTATCCTGTCATTTTAACACAATAAAAAATGCCCTAATTTGATGCTCTGGACTGTTTCAAGCTCTTTCTGAATTTAATTTTTTTCTAAAAAAACCTCTGAGTTTTTTAGTGTTGTAAATTGCAATTTTTCTAGATTCTACAATACAAATTTTTCCATCTTCTTTTTGCTGTGTTCTCCATGTATATGCCAAACATGTTTGCTTTTTCCTAGTAAACATCATCATGCTTTTTCCCCAGTTGCTGGTATTTCTCCCTTGCTCCTTCATGGCTCCTGCGCAGATTGCCATAAGGAACTGTACCTGCTGAAATCCCAAACTTTAAGCTTTTGTTCACTGGTTAAATCCATATTGAGACTTTGCTTTGGACTATGCAAATGCATCTGAAATGTGAAACCTCTCCTTCATGTGCCCTACCATAAAACCTTAAAAGCTGGAGTCATTTTTTCAGCTATCAATCCCCACCCTGAACTCCTCAGTTTCTACCTCTTTACTTAAATGCCACATCCCCTGCCACCAACCACACCGTCAAAACCCACCAAAGTTTTAAGCTTCATTAAATCTTGCCAAAGGCTTAAGGCAAGGTGTTTCCCAGCATTTCTAAGCATACTGAAACAGGGAGGCTTTACACAGGCATAAAAGATAATTCCTATGAAAGAAAGAGAGTTTAAAATAAACTTTCTGATGAGATTTGCTTTCCTTGGGAATGTTTGGGGTTTTTTCCATTTTGTTGGTATCCAATGTGCATCTCTAATCTTAATTGTTAAAAAACACTACTTCTTCCTCTCATGTTAAAATATAAATTTTTTTAGTTCTTTTCTTGTTCTTCATCTTCACGCAATTTTTTGTTTCATTCCTAATAAGCATTCACTCTTTTAATTGCTTTCTACTAATTTCAAATGAGGCTTTATGTTTATTCTGTCATTTTAATCCCTAAGTCTATCTTGGGAAAGGGCAATAAGCAAAATCCATTTATTAACTAGTGACTTCAGGCTGATAGATGTAGGGTTCAATCCTACTCAGCCACCATAAATCTCTGAAAAGCAATTCAGTAATCTGAAAATTTTCATTATTACAGCTTTGTAGTAGTGACGAGTGGAGAAATTTCCCAGACAGCAAATAAAAAATTGGCGACTAATGGGTGGACACTAATGTCCTTTCCAAACTATTGCATACAGAGACACTAATAGAAGAAAAGTTCATCATATCCTGAAGCATGTATTAATAACTTGAAAGAAGAGATGTAGCAGCATCCAATTATACTGAGTTTCAGGGATCACTTGTCCTGTGGTCTGAAACCTGCAGTTTAGTTAAACCAAAGGATGACATATCATTTCCTTGATATCAGAGTGTTAGGTATTGGTTCTCTAATAAAACACTTCTATTCTAATAAAAAATTAAACTAGTAAGTGTGTGTGGTCAAAGTTGGCTGTAAAAATTGTCTCTATAAAATCATAGAGAAATTAACAATTGCATACTACATTATCTCATGTCAGGAGTTTACAGAAAATTATCTGAAAATATAATTAATTGCAGTAAATGACCATATCTTGAGAGGGTCAGCTGAAGATTAAAGTGAAAGTTTTCTTCACAGAACAGTACTTATTTTTAATAACACCTTCTTTAAGACAAAGTCCTGTAATTAATTTTTAAATTATTTTTCATTAAAGCTTGAGTTCTTTATACTTACTTTTATTATATGTATATTTTAACTACTCTTAAGATTATTGTTTCCTATTAAATTGTCTCATTACAGTCAATCCCAGTTTTGTCTTTTGGATTTTAATACAGTAATTATACCAATTTTGCTGCAAAGAAAATGAAAGTGATGGAATAAAGAAAGAACCTTTGATTGCTTTGCTTAGAAGAATCACTAAATAGTCATTTTATCACTATACATGGCTTTGGTAGAAATAAATAAAAACACTGATTTTTTTCTACCCAGATAATTTTAGGTGCTCACATGCAAGTTCTGAGTGTTTATGTTAAAGATAATATGTTAGAAGCTTCAATATAGCTGGCAAGGCAAGAAAAAATATCCTAAGAAATTAGGGAGAAATAAACCTTTCTGTACATGTCCCAGGAATTTTCTTTTAATTAAAATAGGTTGTTGCAAAATATTAATAAAAATTACAATTAGTACTGCACAGTTAATTTGCCCCAGCCTCTCAGGGAGCTGAGATATCATACTAAATCCATTATGCCACGTGGCCAGGGAAATAACAAGGTCATTTACATATTTTCCAAGCTGTCATAAACCACAGTTTCTGTGATCTGAAACACAAACTGATTAAGTCTGAGAGCTCATTACTTTTTTGAAAGGCAAAAAATATAAGAATACAAATATGTCCATCATGCTAAGGTGTGATGAAGTTGTATACATTAATGGATGTCAATACACTTTTTCTCACTCAGTTTGCTCACTGGTCTACCTTCATTTAGTTTGAAACACATCTCTCCTTCCAACTTCCATCTTCTAGTTCCTCTATGAGTTCCGTTAATTCCCACCAGGAATTAAGAGCTGGCATTTATTTACTCTGAAACCTTATTGAACAGTGCTGAACCATATATGAATGAAAAGAGTCAACAATTAATTGTCTTCAATGTACTGACTATTGAATATTTGATGTCTTGAATAATTTCCCTGAATAGGACATAAAGCACTCATCTGTATGAGTTTGTCCTTTTGTCAGAGGGAAAGCTAATATGATTAAAGAAAACTGAGACATTTTACAATTAATCTCCAACTTCCTATCTAAGAGGTCCATCAGCACTCCACAAAGACAAATGTTAAGGTTTCCCACCAGTACAGGTATGGATTTTTAAGAAGGAGTCTTTTATTGGCTCTTTCTCTTATCTTGCTGAGTCTCAAAAATATGTGTTTTACAAAATCTAAGAATACATACAGGGAAATCACTATAATCTTTGAAAATTATTTCTGGTATTATTCAGGTATTTGCTTTTAGTAGTCATAAAGCAAGGAAAGGGAAATAGCTCCTGTGATTGTACCCTGAAATTATACTGAAGGGTTAGAGAAATTAGACATCTCCTTTTGCACCAATGAAGCAAATTGTTGCTTCATACAGCAAAGAGGTCAATAAGGCACCAAAGACAGGAGGATAAGCTATACAGACCGCAAAAACTAATCCTTTCAGGAATGACAATCTTGACTGAACTGTAGGAGAAGACTGTGAATAGAACTATTGGGATAAAGATACGAAGTTCTTGCCTTTTTCATCTGAAAATGGAGGCTTCAGACTAGGTAGAAACAACAGCAAAAATGATAGCCATTGAATGGTGGTGGGTGGCAAAGAAAGATAACAGACAGTCTCAGCCAAATGGAGGATGCTCAGCAAAAGTGGCTTCAGAAAACAGAGGTGAAAAGTCAAAGTCTTTGAAGGACAAACTGACTTTTAAAAACCAGTAATTTACAACTGACTAGCATTCTCATTATGAGAAATTCTGGAATTGTTCATAATTTCCCAGAAAAATATGTTTGTTCCTCATATCAGTGAGAGGAATTATTTCTTGACCAATTATCAGCAAAAGTAGTGGAAAAGATTGCTTTGAGTCCTTAAAACATTCTTGGGATAGGGGAAATAAGGATTTCCTAAAATCTTTAGCTGAACAATGCCTCTGCAATCAAAGCACTGAACAAGTTTTTATGAAATCACACAAGAAAAGTAAATTTTTGTTATTAAAGATATTTATTATTCTTTATCTGAACACTACAAGTTTGTGTTAGGGACATTACTGGAGCTCTAATGAGCTTCCAGATAGACCCCAGTACTTCTGGGAAAGAGCTTCTAAGATCTTTTGAGCTGGAATTTTGTTTTGGTTTTCACCATACAAACAAGCGCACTATAACTTGAGAGTCATCTGAGACAAATAAAACTTTCATTGTAATGTAAATTTTTTTTTACATCTGTTTATTTAGCCCAAATGGCTTTTTTGTTGTGCCCAGAATACTGAAAATCTCTTGTGCCATCAGTCTCTGTTGCTCCTAGCACATAAGATTGAAGCCAAATTCTGTCCAGATCTCTGTAGAGTTAACACAGATCTTACATCAGGATTTCTTGGACAACTCTTTGCACATAGAGTGAACTTAAGGACACCAAAGCTAAAACAGTTTGCTAATTTTGATTCCTTCACATGAAGGAACAAGTAAATATTTTTCATTTTAGAAAGAAACAAGGTAAACTAAATCTTTTCATATTCTCCAGAAATGGATCCTAAAATGAGGAAAGAAAAATATTCTAACAAACTTTCTTAAAGACATCAGAAAACCAGAAATAAATGCCATATTGACAGCATGGAATATTTTTAAACAACTTCCATGGCTCCTGCTGTATTACCTCTTGTATGTTTTTGACTCAAGTGTAGGGTTGAGAATTTTGTGAGCTTAAAAATTAAACTACCTCACTATAATGTTACTGTTAGACATTAAACTGATACTAAATATTTCTAGCAGATATGTACTCAATTGCTACAACTGCTTGATATTTCCCTGCCTCACTTTGATTGTGTAGCCATGGAACAACTAGAAATACTAATTTTGTTAATCCAAATTTTTCATGGGATTTGGCTGCATGCCTTTTAAATACAGTATAAATCATTGCTGTAAACCGGGATGTTTGGAATGTCACAGAATATTCCTTATTAAGAATACAGAACGTCCTCTCAAGCAAATAAGCACTTACAAATCAGGTTAAGGCAAGAAGTTTTGCAAAGAACTCAGCAGACAGTTCATTTGTCTGATAAACTCCTGATTATGAATTGTGTTGAGAAAAACAACAACCATATGAAGGCTTGGAAAAAAGATATAACTTGACAACAATTGGCAGCAGTAGCACTGGTTCTTTTAATTCATTTCACTGAGATTTCTGTATTTACACAAATTTCTTCCCCTACTGTGTTCTTTTATATCTAGGTATATTTAATTTCATTATGTTCCTCTTGACTGTGAAGAAAACCTTTCAGAAAAAGGGGTTTTTTTCTCAGTATTGAATATGATATTTCAGCAATATTGTTCCCATGTTTTTTAAGTAGGCTTACATTTTGCCTACTTTTATTCAATAACCAAATCTTTTCATTCTTCATGAATTGTCAAATGATAGTACATAAACTATGTTGAGATGATGATGATGATGATGATGATAAAGATTTCATGAAGATTATATAGAAGACTACTAAGAGATAATTTTTTCAGAATGAGGCAACAATAAGGATCAAAATTTGTTGTTCAATACAAACATCTGCACTCTAAAGCAGAAATGACAGTCCTTAAGGCATCTCATTGTAGTCATAGAGAAATAGCAGGCTTTTTTTTGGTCAGATTATTTGGTAACACAGAATTCAGACTATCAGTCTGTTCATATAATTCACTATTACGTCTCAGCATAATATGCCTGCTAAAGTCCAAATTAAATACTAAACCCGAACCAAGAAATCAAAAAGGAATTGCATCTGTTCTACTTCCAAATTAATATTTCAAATGGAGAACAATATTCCTCAACGTGGTTTTATTGTTTTAAAATTATTTTGAATATCATTTTCAATCATTTAAGATACATCTTTTTTATAAGCTTATCTTCTATTCATATTTTTTGATTCAGTCCTTATCCACTTCATTAAATTAAAAAATGCCTTTGTGTATATCAACTGCATATCGCTGTCAAGTTTTTGTGAGGAGTTTTAGAAACAATATTATGCACATGAAAAAACGATGCTTCATTCAATAATGCTCAGTCTTGTTCTTATTATTTATCACTGGTGAACACCTTCATGAACAGCTTTGAGTTTTGGGAGAAGCTTGGAAAATGCCTGTATGTTTGACAATTAGGCATGGCCAGTCATAGCAGCAAGGTCCACTGCAGCTCCTGGAGGCTGGAAATGGCACAGTAAAGGAGACAGCTGGGAGGAATAATATTTCTCACTCTTTAAAGTAATTGCTATATTTTAGAACTGTGATTTAGACCGTGTGACACAAGCTCCCATTTTAATGGGACAATCAGGGACCGCAAGAGCCAGGCTGGCTATTGTTTCTCGTGGCTCCATCAAGTGGCCCACATGCTCCATTACAGATAAGTAGATTTGCCTTTGAACCAGGACCTAGCTTCTGTTCCAGTCAAGTCCATTAATTATCAATAACATAGAACGGAAAAATATTGCTCAGTGGCACCAGTTTGATGTATTTGGGTCGGATCAGAATGACTTGACAAAAACATTTTGTCTTTTTCTATGTTCTAAAAGAGCAGATTTTGCAGAGCAAATTAGAAGTCGTGAAAAAGCCTTTTCATTCCCATTAATACATTCTGAGGACAAAAGGAAAGCTTACTTCTGAGTAGGCCTTACATTTCACTACCCATGGGTAGCTTTGGGGAGATATGATCAAAAAAGATTTTTAAAAATGAAAGTTTTCATCTTCAGTATTTTTTGTGTCTCATAATTTTCAATGGTTATAACACACACATCTCTCCACTTTAAATGTTGGCTCTGACATAAGAACAGTGACCTAAAAGTGTTTGTTTCTCTGCATTGATTGTAAAGAGGACCCAAAGGTGACTAGCTAAGACATACACATCTATACTCTATACTGTTACAGTTAGTCACTTGCATTGCACATCTTTTCTCTGTCAAGGGGCTTGGAAATATTCCAGGGACATGACAGCAATTGCATATTCATAGCCCTTAAATTCAGAGAGCTGTTTCTTTGAAACTTGCCCAGACTGAGATTTTGTTTAGATATCAGATTCTTATATTCTAGATCTCCCACACCACACTAGGGAAAGCAAGTAAATTTATGTATGAAAGAGGGACCATTTTTAAACACTCTCAGCCCTTATTTTAAGGCTCTCTACAGAGCTTAATTTCATTTAGAAAACAGGTTTTATGAAGAGTGATTTGGGAGGAAATGCCACCAAAATTAAAATTGTACTTCAGCAATTTAATCTCCATATCACAACCAGGATTTTCCATTTGCTAGAACAGCTAGAGCAAGTGTGCTGGTCATGGAAATGAGATCTTTGCCTAAATAATATGTATCACTGGATCCTGTTCAGTCAAACCAGAAGTACTAAGCTTTCTGTATCTAAGAAGTTATTAAATTCCTCGAAGATATGTATCCAAATACATAGAGATGAATTTCCAGTTGTCATCTGGGTGTTTAACTGTGAAAAACCCCCAACGTTTTGCTCTCTGTACTCTCATAGACAGGTCTTCCTTGGTTTTGGCTACTCTACATTTATACAGAGAGGATTAGGCTTCCTACTGGAAACTGTTTTGAGAAAGAAAGGATAACAGAAATATCACACATTAGTTTAGTGGGGGAAAAGGGCAGGAAATATGCCTTATACTTAGAAGCTTAAGCATGCAAAGAGCTATAGGAATTTTTTAAAAGAGCCAAGGCTAATTTCTTATGTCTTGAGTCAGATAAATGAGGTATGCTTTAACATGTGAACTATAGAGACTTCAATCTACAATTTGAGAGTTTGCTGAGTGATGGAGACACAGAATAATTTAGGGTGGGAGGTGGAGATCACCTGCCTGGTCCAACCCACTGTACAGGCTTCCCAAGACTTTGTGAATTTTTTAATATCCCCAAGGATGAAAATTTCGTAGCCTCTCTACACAACCTCTTTTAATGTTTCAGTACCCTGTTGTGATTTTTTTTCCTAACAGCACCGTATGCAGTTGTTTTCCTTTGGTGCAAGGACACACTGCCTACTCATGTTCATCTTGGTTTTTCACCATTTCCCTCCAGATTTTTTCTCCTAAGATGATTTCTGGGCAGTCAGTCCCCAGCCTGGACTTCTGCATGAATTTATAATTCCCCAGGTGGAGGACTTCACATTTGTCTTTCTGAACCTCATAAGTCCTGTCAGACCATTTCTCCAGACCATTGAAATTCTCTGAGTAACAATACTGCACCGCATTTTATTGATCATTTTCTTATCTACATGTCCCCAAATCTGGGGAATGAACACTTAAAATGGATATATCTAAATCCATCATGATAACTTCAAGCACCAGGGCTGGACAATTCCACTGCCAAAAGAGACAACAAAGTATACATGCAGGCACATACATGTATTAATTTCATTTTAATTCCTTCCTTCCAGAATTTAAGTTCAATAGCTGCATTGCCATCAAACGTGTGGAGTCTTTTAAGGTAATTTCCAAAAACATGGCAGCAATTTTTCCAAAGAGCCACACAGATGAAGGTCTGGCTTTTGCCTTGCAGTCTGACACTTACAGCACTTGGACAAGTTAAAAAATGGAAAACAACTTTGAAAACAACTCAGATGAGAAGGGTCCAATTCTATATCTCTAAGCTTCCAGGGGAGTCTCAGAATCCTCAGACTTAAATCCAGAATGGGGAGAAAATCGTCCTGACTTCTCCTCGTAAAAGACCTACTTGATTGCTACAAATGAACTAATAGCAGAGAGGTACAAAAAGGAGCTAAATAAAGGAGTTAGATACTTACTTCAGCTTGTTTTTTTACTTAGTGCTCTCTAAACAGAGAATAAGCATGTATTTCACAGTAAACAGTCACTACATAAAGACATAAGAACTTAATTTAAAAAGGAAATGGGAATTATGTTAAGCCCCAACAGCACTGCTTATTAATAAATCACAAGATTTATGCTGATTACAAGGCATATATCAATCTATTTAAATTTGTGACCAGTATACAGTATTGGTAAATAAATATAAATGTTATTTTAGCATTCATCCCAAATCTTGTTTAATAACTTAGATTTGGTATATTCCACCTTCAAAAATAAGAGGTTTGAAATCTTGGGACTGCTTTGAAACATGAATGATGTTCTATTGAATAACAGTATCAGAGTCTGATCTCCATATATATTAGAGGTCATGTGAAATTTAAACTCTTCAGGTTTTTCTTCAGTGTGCTATATTGATTTTTAGTATGATATTAGAAAATTAGAAAACACTATTGTAAGGATATTTTTATCTTCTTTTAGTGACTAGATGATCTTTAAGATCTATTCCAATCTGAACCATTCTATGATTACATAATTTTGCACACAAAATTATTTTTACTTAACCTATTAATTGCTATAGGAATGTGATATGCTACATGATTTTTCACTTCTAAACCCAGACAGTTTGGGATAATATTAAGATTAATGGTTTTTAGTGTTGGTTACAGTTTATCTAATTTGAAATTTAAATATTAGAAGGCATCTTGATTCTTAATGTAAATCAGTTAGAGGAGGCATGTCTGTTTCATGTTTGAATAGAAGTTAACTGTAAAAATGATTGCTAAAATATAACCAGTCCTAGTCTCCTACCTTTTAATGAATAGATATGGCTTTTGCTACTTAGTACACCTCTCATATCCATTCTAATCTGAATTTGGTAATCCATTAAAAAGAAAAAAAATCAGAATAAGAATATAAAATCAAGCCACCAGTCTCATCTAACTTCAAACTGTAGAGATGATTTTTGGCACAGTTTCTGATATCTCTTACGATAAAGTCATAGACATTATACATTAATATTTCTAAGGTCTTTTTCATCTTTTGAAAGGCGAGTTCCCCAGCAATTTTTCTCCTTAGCAAACAGAAATATCCTCTTTAGGGCTTTGTATGCTTATTTCCCTAGGATCGGAAAGAAAAAACAATAAAAATATATATAAAATTAAAAGGCTAGATTCCCAAAAATATTTTAATTTCTTAAGCAATTAATGTTTTCAGTTTCTTGTTCTCCCTGGTTTTGCGTATCTTTTACCCTCTGTTGCACAGTAGCAAATATCTAGCAGGAAGAGTTTAAACTGTACAAAATCTACTTTAAAGATTTTGCAGTTTTATATGAGAAAAATGTGAGCTGTGTGGGTGATGTTAAGTTCCTTGACAGCAAATGCCAACTGACTTAATAGGACAGAGGTTCTGCCACAGTTTCTAATTATTGCAAGGCAAAACCTTTCTAGGAGTTTGTTACAGCAAACTAGAACAATTACAAGGAACATAGTTTGCAGAATTTGTATAATAATTCCTTTCTTTCAGAGTATAATAGCCAATGCTAATAATAAAACCAAATTGTTACAGGCACTAATGACAATTGCCTACTGATTTATGACTTTCATTTTTCTGGCTTCCTTCTGCCACAATAAGCACAGCTTCCTAACACCCACAGGGCAAGGGAAAGCAGTTTGAACACAGCAGTTTGAATCTAAATGCATGTTGACTCCCTCACCAGCACATCTTTTGACTTGCCAAACAGGGTATATTCCCTTAAACAGGACACATAAAAGGAAATTATCCTAACGCTCCTTGTATATGTATTATATTATATTCAAGTATTTAGAGATTAAAATCTCAGAGGGCTTTCAGTTATATTCATGCATTATTTCCATTGAGGAATTTTTTTAAGTCTTCATTAGAAATTAAATACTTATAACACAAATATTTTGCAATATTAAATGTGGTGGGTATGTCTGCTTTACGTGTGAAGTACAAATCAAGCCACAGAAATGCCAAAGGCTCAGATAATTTTCCTTTCAGATTACATGTATGATAATATCTGAGTAACTCAGTAATTAACTACTATATGTGCAAACAAACTGCCTGTACCTTAAGATTTTTGTATTCTTATGTAGCCACATAAAATCAAACATTTAATTGAATACCTTTATCCAAATATAACCTTTTTCCATCAAATGACTATTCATACATTTGGCAATAACTGTGTCAACACTTCAACGACAGAGAGTGGAGTAACTATCCTTTGGATCACCTTTCTGGTGAAGGAGTCAAACTCAGAAAGGCTGAGCTTGGATTTCAGGTCTCTAAATTTTGATGTCAAGGAGGGGCTGTTCTTTTGCTTCTTTTAACCAGTAACAGTCTAGTATGGCCCACCTGCTGACAAAGGGGTAGTTCATCAGCACAGTACCTAGAGCTGCATTGTCAACTCCGCCTTGGACAGTCAGTAGCAAGTTCAAATCTGCTCTGTGGGTTTTCCCACATCACATACCCACAGAAGATCCTTACCTGCTGGGCAGACAACTGAGTCATCCTTTAAAAAGGATGATAAAAAAGTTCACTTTTTCCTTCAGACCCTGGATCAATGAAGCAGAGCCTTTCCTGTGCAAAAAAACCCTAAGCATATCCCAAAGTGTGTTGTTCTTTCTCTGAAGGTAGGACCAGCGTCAGAAAGCAATGAACCAGATCCATGGTCCATCCATGGGTGTTCCTGTCAGGAGCTGAATGAGACCAGGCCAGAAACAGGACTGAAGAGAAGGCAGCAACATGAATCCAAAATCTGTCAGGCAGATAGAGACACAGGAATCAATGGGCCCATCCCATCCTGGAAGCAAGATATCTATAGGATAGGTCTGAGGTCCACCGGAGAGGTAAGACCAGAGATGGGAATACATAGAAGACAGTTCAGGGAGGGAATTAAGGCTGAGCTGAAATGGAGCTCACAGACACACGAGGAGGAGATGTGAGGAGGCCCCAGGGAAGACTGAGCAGGAAATGAAATGTCCTTTCACGTCCCCTGATAATCTCCTACCTGAATGTCATACATTCCTGCAAAAAGGAAGCCAACTATGCTGAGCTGTGTGCAGAAGCTCAGCTTATTTGAATGCATGCTCATTTAAGATTAAGAGCTGTCTGCTGGTTTAATTGACTGAGCCAGCATCAGTCTTTTTTCATCATACTGCTGCTGGGCAATTCTCCAGCTGCAAAGCTGTCTCTGAAAGAATGGTCCCAGCATGTATTGACAAGGGTCCCATTCTCTTCTGGACAAACAAGTCACTTCCCTCTGCAAATGTGTCTTTTTGTAGTTATGCACAAAAATGAGACAGCTGGTTTGGAGCTCAGCAGAGGCATTTGTTTGTAGTGATTCACCTGTAAGGCAAGCAGGTATTCTGGATACTCCTGAAAGACAAGAGCCAGAAAGCCAGGTGGTTTGCTGCTGTTTTGTACCTATGATCAGAAAGTGATCTAAGAGCCAGAGTCTGCCCTACGTCATATCTGCTTTTAAACTGACCTTTTTTGTAATAGATCTAAAGTGAGGATTAACTTATTTATTAATGTAGACATTACAAGGTCAAAACCAGGGTGTCCCAGTGAGACAGAAGGGGGCACCCACTGATAAGAAATGCTAGCTGGTTTAGCTTTTCTGAGTCATACTGCTTTAACCTCTCCTGTTTTTCATCAGTTGCTTGTCATCAGCCAAATTAAAACTGAGAAACCAGTAATTTGCAAATTTGATGATCTCCTCATGTTAGGGACCATTAATTCACTTTTTTACTTTTTTGAAATGTTGTTCTGTTTCTATTTTAAGAAAAATCTTAAGAGCCTGCACTGGTTTCCATATACTAAGACAATTAGGAACCACCTGTATAGTTAGCTAAAGCACTTCACTGAATGGTAGAAGACCAAAACCCTTGACCTCTCCTTCCAGCTCACCAAACTTGTATGGCACACACTAAATATTAGCAATACAGGAGGAGCACCCATGAAAGAAATGGCCATATATGAGGGAAGCCAGCTGATGTAATCTTTTGGGATTTCATCAAAGCTTCTGAAACTGTCTGTCCCAGTATCCTTTGGAACCACAACCAGGTGGATGAACATGATAGGTGAGCAACTGGCTCATGGGTCAGGTGCAAAGGGTTACAATAAATGGGGTTACATTGGGCTGGTGGATGTTTTATGCCCAGTTCTCTTCAACATCTTCCTAAATGACTGGAAGGAATATTAAGTAAGTTTGATTATTATACTAAAATTGGGAGGACCTGATAACTTCCTTGAAGGCAGAGGGGCCCTGCAGAATGGTCCTGCAGAGAGGCCTTGACATATTTGAAGGCTGAACAATCACCAGCTATATGAAGTACAACAAAGACAAATGCCAGATTTTGCACATGGATGGGTAACCCTGGATGTACAAACAGGCTGTGGAATGAGATGCCAGAGAGCAACACTGTGGAAAGGGACCTGGGGGTCCCAATCAAATTGAACATGAGTCAGTAGTGCCCTGGTAGCCAGGAGGGCCAGCCCTGTCCTGCTGTGCTTCCCGGGTACAGCATCGCCAGCTGGGCAAGAGAGGGGATTGTCCCACTCTGCTCTGCACTGGGGAAGCCTCACCTCGAGTGCTGGGGGCAGTTTTGGGTTCCACAATGCAACAAAGATATAAAGCTATGAAAGAGTGTCCAAAGGAGGGCAGCAAAGATGGTGAGGGGCCTTGAGGAGAAGCTGTATGAGGAATTGCTGAGGGCACTTGGTCTGTTCAGCCCGGAGAAGAGGCTGAGGGGAGAGCTCACTGTCTACAGCTCATTGTCCTGCACAAGCCTTCAGCTTTCTCATGAGGCGGCACTGAACTCTTCTCTCTGGTGATGGAATGGCCGGAAATTACATGAGGGAGGGTTTAGGTTACATATTAGGGAATAATTTTTTACCTACAGGGTGGTTGGGCTCTGGAACAAGCTCCCCACAGAAATGATCACAGCACCAGCCTGACAGAGTTTAAGAAGCATTTGGACAGCACCCTCAGGCATGTGGTGTGTGATTCTTGGGACTGTTGTGTGCAGGACCAGGAGCTGGATTTCTATCATCCTTGTGAGTCCCTTCCAACTCAGGGTATTCTATGATTTTATGATTCTAATTGCAAGTGACTTATTTCCTGCTCTCCTTCCTGCCCCTGGTTACAGCAACATGCACTCTGGGTGTTCAGAGGACTTCCCTTAAATGCTTATAAAACATGATGAGAAGTTTTTACTTTTCCAAGTTCAAGAAAGAGAGATAGTTTTAAATGGAAAATGGCTTTTGAGGAAGAATGCTGAAAGTCATTTGTTCCCTGAGTCATGGAATAGTGATAGGCTTCCTGGCTCCTAGACAGAAGCAAGATTCAGACCAAGTAAAGCTCTGCAAAGAGTAGAAATGCATTGATTTTAGAGTAAAACCCAGCTTAGAAAATAGGCATGCCAGGAAAATAGTTTCTGCCAGCTCTTCAGGAATGACAACAGCATGAAAAACTTACTATAGGTAGAGATGAACAGGTAACAAAAGTGAGAACAGGAGAGAGATGTTATCCTTCTGAAGAGCTAAGTGAACTAATTGTTGCATTCTTTATTGTCTTCCTTTTGTCTTTTAAAGATCATTACAGCAATAATATTATCAGCTTGGGCTGTGAGCATCTATTATTCTCTGCAGTTAGATTTAGGCACAGATTTAACCAGAGATGGTGAATGCAAAGGAGAAGATAAAAAGAACTGATGAAGTACAAAGATAAAGATAGAATCACAGCAAAACAGACAAAGGTTATCAACTTAATAATGCAAACTAATTTAAACAATTTGAATCCCTAGCTTGTTGACATTTCTGAACATCTTTATGCAGTTATCTAATAAAACTAATTTCATGGGAATGAGGGCATAGTATAACAGTTAAGGAGTAATCACCAGCTTTATTTGATTATTACTGTTCATGCTTTGGAAAGTCTTTGTAGCTTCTGAATATAATTGACAAAACCTTACATTATATTACTATATTCAAAATTGAAAGCAATCATCCTCATACTTTTATATCAAACATAAAATTAATTATTCAGGCACTCGTGTTCTTTCAGCTATTCTACACTTCTCTAGGGAACTAGAGGACTTTTTTTTTTCTACAAAAAGCCAACAGGTTAAGAAAATTTTATTATGGTATTTACATAAGGGTCTCAGAGAATATGCTATTCTGTCACGCTGGAAATTCTGACAATCTCTTATCAGATTCCCTGAAACACATACATCAAGTAAGCTGAGATCTTGTACTTAACATAGACTTGGGTATGAAGGAAGCAAGTGTTAACAAAGACAGCAAAAGAAACCTCATTGTCCCAAACCTAATTATGTAGTTGTCTAATTAACATTGCTGGGCTAATTAATTAATATTAGTATATACCCATTTTCCCTCTCTTCTTTCATTCTATAGAAGCTAGAATGTGCATTTGAATATGCTGTTAATCACATGAATCATTTATTCAAATCTTTAATACAGATACTTAAATTATCAGCATTACTATAACAAAAGATTTTTTTTAAAAATGAAGACCTCTGAATTTCAGAGCAGTTTCATTTTTCATGCATTTCTGATGGATTAATTTAGAGACACATGGGTAGTCAGAATACATTTGAGCTAAATCTTTGCCATAAACTAGAGATCCAAATTAAATTTAGAGAATACCAGCCTGATGCAGCTGGTATTGGTTGTAGTACCCCACCCCAACTGTCTTTGAGGGTGAGCAGAGATTTTTTTCACCCCTATTAATAAAATCCATTAGGATCACAGAATATTTTGAGGAAGGGATACACAAGGATCATCAAGTCCAACTCTTAAGTGATTGGCCCATACAGGGATGGAATCCATTACCACAGCATGCTCTAACCAACTAAGTTAATCTCAGGGTCAAAAAAATCCAGGATTGAAGCTAGCAACTCTGGACCAAACACATTTCAAGCTGTTTACTAGGGGTGATAAAGAACAGCTTTCTATGCCTATACTATGGCCCGATGTTTGAGGGTGTAATGGATCAAGTTTGGTTTTTTTCTCTAAGGTTTGCAGAAAGTTTGGGTGCTTTCTTACAAAATCAGATCTTTATCTCATGTAAAGATTTTGAAGATTTCATAGGCCTTAGTATATTACATTCTTCCTTTTATTTTTTACCCAGTCAAATTTATAATATAATGTTTAAAAGTAAAGTTCCAGCTGGGAAGACACTGAGTGAACAGTTAGTTGTAAAAACAATTATAAGAAACTTCACTGAGAGTCAAGCTTGATTAATTTGAGCCTTTCTACTCATCTACTTTTGTTCTCAGCTAAAAAGGTTCACTTCATGAGGACCAGGTTACTTGTAGTGTTGGGTGAGAAACTTTTTCTTCCTGTCATCTCACTCAGAGCTTTCCTGTTCATCGTCTTTCCAAAAGGACTCCTTAATGTCATTACACATGAGGATTTGGGTCTTCTGCATTTCAGTGGTGAAGCTGCTGGCACACAATACTAGTTATACTCATACTGGAAGATGATTTTTAACTGAACTCTAGCTCTGGTGCTCTGCTCCTTGCTAATCTGGATGATACATGCAATAATGGGTTTTCCCTTGCATCTACAAACTCAATGTTTTGTTATTGGTTTTATTTGAGGGTGTGTGTGTGTTCATCCAGAAGATGTAATTAATTCAATAACCAAACTCACTTTCTACCTTCACGAGAACAGAGCTGGAGAGAAGATTTAACGACACACCAGTTTTCTTCTCCACCAAATCCACAAACAATGCAATGCACAGGGTGGACAACATATGCAACAACTGAAGAAGTTCAAAAAGAGTCAGCCACTTGCTAAAAGAGAAACTTGTTAAAAGAGAAACTTGATATTTTTTTAGTATTCAGTGGGGTCTTAGTGGTGTTCAAATGTTGCTGTTTGTGCCACACCCACACCTGTCTCATTCTTTTATATTTCAGCTTTTATGCCTTTTAACATGAAAATCAGACAGGAAACATTTCTGTTTCTGTCAACCTTTTGCTGGCAAGCTCTTCCTTAGCATCCCACAACAGGCTTTACTTCATCTCATTTAACAGCATGATCCTAAGAGAAAAGTTATCAGTTTTTCCAAGCAATACAGCTCCCTTAATGCAGCTTGCCCAGCCATTCCCAGAGGTAGGATCAATATTGCTATATTGAAAAGAATGGTTTTGATGCTGACATAAGAAAAAAAGTAATGTCTGTGGCTTTTGTGCACAGCATAAGTAGATCTACTGCAGCGAGATATTACATTGGCTTCCCTGACAACTTTGCCAATATCTTTGGAATCCTGTAACAAGCTTCTGGATCCCTTCAGCATGACTGAAGAACTAATTATGCATTGTATTTAATATGTATTTCAGTATAAAGTACATTGTAAATCTTGATGACAAGAGCTTCCAGAGGTTCTCTCCACTCCCTCCAGGTGGGAGATGGCTGTGTTTGCTGTAAATCCATAGGCTCATAGGGACTGCTCTTATGTGTCCCCATGTTACTGTTGAGAGGAATAGTTTCAACTAAATGTGTGGAAAGTACCTCCCATCTCTTCCCTTCTAGCCTTAGCCTGGCACTGTGTAAAGCTATAGGAAAAGAGGATTTAAAAGGCAACGTATGGGCAACCTGCTGGATCAGTGATTTATCTGTTAGGCCACAATAAAAAAAAGTGGTAACCGTAGTCTTTCCAGAACTAATGCCTTAAAAAAGAAAGGAGTGATTTCTGCTCTGTTATCAGCATATGATCTAAAGGGTGAAATCAAAGAGAAAAGAGTCATAGCCCTGCAACATTGTCCAGGCATTAAATCTCTAAATGGCATCAAAACTCTGAATGGCATTAATAAGTGATAATTTTCCACTGTCAAACTCTGTTTGTTCCCTTCAGATGCCCTGAGCAGGACTCCAAATTGCCCTGCAGGATCTTCCCTTGTGTAAATCACAGAGTATAAGCCAGAGCACAGCAGCCTCTTTGGCCAAAGGTTTTTTTGCCATATTCTCTATTTTCTCAATACATTCTCCAGCACAGTTGTGGCCCACATAGTCCCTGCATAATTTGTTTGTGATTGTACTTTTCCCAGCATTAGAGAGAGTGCATTGGATTTTTGAGGCCAGGTTTTGATAGTGAGGGGGCGTAAAAGGGTGTTTCTGTGAGAAGCTACTGGAAGGTCCCCCCATGCCTGATGGAGCCAATACCATCAGGCTCCAAGACAAACCTGACACTGGTCAAGGCTGAGCCCATCGGTGATGGTAGTAGCACCTCTGGAATAATGTACTTGAGAAGGGCCAAAACACAGCAGCAACCTCAGCCAGAGAGAGGAGTGGCAATATGTGAGAGACAAAACTCTGCAGACTCCTGGGTCAGTGAAGAAGGTTCCAGGGGCTGTAGCAGAGATTCCCCTGGAGCCTATGGTGAAGATCATGGTGAGGCAGCTGTGCCCTATAGCCTCTGGATATCCTCTGTGGAACAGAGAGTTACCTGTAGCTCATCGAGGACCCCATACTGGAGTTGGTGGAAGCCCAAAGGAAGCTGTGATGCCATGGGAAGTCCACACTAAAGCAGGCCTTGCAGGATATGTGGCCCATGGAGAGAGGAGACCATTCTAGAGCAAATGTGTTGGCAGGACTTGTGACTCCATGGGGGATCCACACTGGAACAGCCTGTTCCAGAAGGACTTTATCCCATGGGAGAGATCCACACTAGAGCAGATGATGAAGAGCTACAGCATGTGGGAAGGACTAATGTTGGAAAAGTTTGTGGAGGACAGTCTCCCATGGGAGAGATCCCACAGTGGAGCAGCAGAAGGGTGTGAAGAATCCTTCTATCTCTCCCTGTCCTTACCTCAACCAATGAGCCTTTCATTATATTTTCTGTCCCCTGTCCAGCTGAGGAGGTGAGTGATAGTTGCTTTGGTGGGCATCTGGCACCCAGCTGGGATCATCCTATCATAAGTAGTTGCTGGGACTGATAAAAATAACATTGGTTTTAATCTTACTTAAAGAAATATAAAGGAGATGTTTCCAGCTTTAATTTAAACTTAGAAACTTCCACTAGCACAATAGAATCATGCTGCTGGAAGATTTAGACTTTCAATGAATGTACATTAGTTGTTATGGTTCCTGAACAATGCACTCTCTTTCCTTTGGCTTCAATATCTAGAAACACTAAAGGGTCAAAGGAAGATAGCTGAAGAATAAACAACTGACTGCCAAAAGGCCTCTGTTTTTTTTAGTTAAACTTGTGTTTATCTCTATAGGAAAGTGCTTGAGAGCTCAAAAATATATTTTAACAAAAAGGCCAAGTTACCCACCAAAATATATATGTATATGCTTTTCCACGAGGCAGAGCACAAATCTCCCACTATCTTTGATGGCATTTATGCATTGCTACTTTTAGCAAGACCAATAGGTAGAGCACCTTATCTGCAGCACCAAGGAACATTCTTCGACTATCTTTGCAGATGCCTTGACATCTGGTATGCATTTGTATTTATTTGTGGTTTTAAGTCAAAAATTGAGTATCTTAAAATCAGAAATGTTGACTGGAAGTGATCTCTGGCTCTTCTGTAATTCAGCCTTCCATGTGAAGCAGAATTTTCATGAGTACAACACCAGGTCAGACATGATGACTAAGAGTTTCCATTATAAATACTGAAAAAGTAGATTTATGAGTCAATCAGTTTTATATCAGTAAAATACACCTGCTTTTTTAAAAGGGAAATTTATTGACTAAAATTAAAAGATATTTTCCAGAATATTCACCAGGTTACTGTGTTGTTAAAGTTTGTAAAAAATGAAAATTCAAACAAAAATGAAAATATTTTCACATTCTTTATTTAAAAATCTCATTTTTATCCACTTTTTTCTTAAGATTTATAAGTTGTCTTTAATTGCAAATTCAGTTTTTTGTTCCAAGCATCATTTAATCCCCGAATATGTGTTTCCCTATACAGACTAATTTAAAAAAAACCCTGCAGAAATCAGTGTTCTAACTGAGATTATAATCATCTCAAATCCTAGCTTTTTCATTATGTCACATCATTTTGCCAAAGTTCCCTCAGTGAAACATGCATTACAAAAGAAAAGCAGAAGAAGCTTTTTTCTTTTGAAAAAATGGAACAGAAATTATGCAATCTACAAAAAAAGCTGACACTTTGCTTTTCAGTCCAAGGTTAACAACAGCAATATCAGAATATTCCCACCCAAAAGGTGATAGAGGACTCTCCATTGATCAAGGAGTACATAAAATTTGATTGGACATGAAACCAATGTATCATTATATAAAAAATATTTTTTCTCCATTTCTCAGTACCTATTTCTTACCTTGATTTGACTTCCCATAATGTAAATAACATCTCATATCTTCAAAGAACTAGTTAGTTAATGTACATGCATTAACTAATTTCACTCACTAAATTTGACACTGCTGTCTAATGACAAATTCCCAAATGCAGTGGATTTGAAAACTTTCTGTTAAACATGGCTTGATAGACCTCTTCAAGTGCATAGCTGTAAACTGTATTTTGATGTTGTTAGGTCTGTAACCCTTGGCTGGTTATATGCTTCCAGCTAATAGGAGTTACAGTGATTACTGAGCTTCTGCTCCAGGAAAGGAAGCAGGATTTCCCTTTTCTTGGAGGAATTTTGATAACCCTAGCATGCACTGCTTCATTTGAGTGTCTCAAGGTCCCCATGATAACTTTGTCACCAAGATATACAAGCTGCCTGATAGAGAAATCTGGGACCATATTTCTAGTGCTGCATGATAAAATTTTTGTTCTAACCTGAATGGAGACACCTGTGTTGTATTTACTTTTTAGGACAATATATTAATGTCCTTTGCAGCAGCAACAAGCAATGTCCTACATGTCGTGCAGATGTTATTACAGATTGGCTCCACATAACCTTTGTATTTGTATTATTTCTCTCAAGACAAGCTAAGAGAGTTGGGCTGTTCATCCTGGAGAACAAAAAGCTCCAGGAGACCTTATAGCAGCCTTCCAATACCTACAAGGGCTACAAGAGAGCTGGGGAGGGATTTTTTACAAGGGCAGGTAGAGGTAATGCAAGGGAAAATGGGTTTAAAATGAAAGAGGGTAGATTTCAATAAGATATAAGGAAGAAATTCTTTACTTCGGGGGTGGCAAGGCACTGGAACAGGTTGCCCAGAAAAGCTGTGGATGACCCATCCCTGGAAGAGTTCGAGGCCGGGCTGGATGGTGTTTTTAGCATGGATGATCTAGTGGAAGTTGTTCCTGCCCAAGGCAGCAGAGATTGTACTAGATGGTCTTTAAGGTCCCTTCTATTGGGGAAGATGAAATAGGAAAGCCTTATAGATATGATTACCTTGCAAAATATGCTGAAAATATGGAAAGTATAATCAAAATTGAGATGAAGACAAGGTTTGAGTTGAAGAATAACTAAGAAACAATGGTAGAGCTGACTGAAGGTAATCTTCCTTCTTGGTAGAATAATACCCTCTGCCTAGGCAGGTCCAAAGATCAGAACAAACCATGTCTGCCTGGTAGAAGATTCCTAAAAGCAGTTTTTTTAAGGTTTAAAATATAACCCTGTATGGTAATGCTATTATTCTTATAGGTTGCATGCAAACATTGTAGAGTTTGTAGCTTGTTTCAGATTGGTTAAAGAGAATTAGAATATTCAACAGAGAAGATGATTTATTGTATTGTAAACGGCAAATTGGCCCCTTTTTTTTACTCTCTCCTTTTGCCTCTTTCTCTTTCTCTGGCCTGCTTTGAGCTGCATCTTGCAGCCCAGCAGGCCTCTCATACCCACGCTCTTTCACAATAAATTCCCATACTCTAAACCCATCTTTAGAGATCTCTCATTTCTATTTTACCCTCATAACCAAAATTCCACAGAGTTAAATCCTACACCTTCCAACCCAAATCATTCTCAATTCTACATCACTGTAGATAACCTCTACATTTTTCCACTTTTCAGAGGCAGATCCAAATGGTTCAGTCCAAGGGCAAATAAAACTGGTGAGTGATGATGAGGAGATGATATTAAGACTCTGTGTCCTGAATGGCACAAGGCCATGGGTCAGTCTGGATGCTGCCTAAATAAATTGTGGAGCACTAGATAGCTTCCAAATATTGCAAAAAATGGAGATGATGACCCATTTGTCAAAGCAGAACCATGGAGAGAGCAGGCCATGGGTTTCAATTATTTTGACCTTCCCCAGTTTTAAAAAGACAATTTAGATAAAACCATTTGTTGAAGAGATCCACAGGTGGAAAAAGGGTGCGGTGCACAGCAATGGCCATAGAGATAGACTTGAAGGGTTCTGAACAGGGTTTCAAATTTTGAAGTTTCCTGTTCCAAAGAGCATTAGGTGGTTCATTAGATGTACAGGTCTCTTCAGTAACATTGAGGCTGCTTTGCTTTTCTTTCTGATATACCAGGCTACAAACACTGAAAGTGTAAATCCCTCTTCTGAGCAGCAACACCCATTAAGCATTGATAATATGATCTGCACTGCAGAAACCTGACAGAGTGATAGGCTAAGTAATCATTAGTGGTAAACAATAATGTGCATATAACAGTGAATCATCAGACAGAAAACAGAGCACTATTTAGTTCTAAAGATGAATTAGAACAATTTGCTCTGTGCATTAAATGCATTTCCCTGCAGTACTTCAGACTGCTTTGTTTTCATACCTTCAGCTGCATCTGCTCCTCCTGAGAGTTGCTGTAGTCACTTTACTGAGCTCCTGTTTTATAAACAGAGAAGTCATCTCTCTTACCCTGCCCTTACCAGCTTGTCTCAGCATATGCTGCTAGCTTTCACAGTTGACAGACACTCTGACAACTGGCAGTCTGTCTGTCAAGAAGATCCTAAAAGATGAAAGTGTTGTGTAGAAAGTTCAGTTCAGGATCATCTCCATGGCTTTAGGAGAATGTTTGCAGCAGAGCTATTATAGCAGAATGCTGATAAAATAATCAACTTCGCTTTCCTGTGAACATGAAACCTACTTTAAAGTGATAATATTTACTTTATAAAATGTTTAATTAGCAAAAAATTGCATATTTGAAAAACTAATCTTTCTCTTCTTTTCTCTGGGCCAAGTACAGTAATCAGAAAAGACAAATAGCCACCTCTCACTGTACTGTGAGAAGTGGGCGCTCTGCCTCAAGGTGACCCTACTAGATTTAACTCCCTCTCCCTCCTCTCCCAGTTTGGACACTTCGCCAGGTTGCTGTCACCTTCTTCTTGCTTCTTCTCACCTTTCAGAACATTGTCTACTTTCCTTCTGCCTGGCTTATGTCAGGTGAGGAGCTGATCCAACACCATCACACCAGGCAACTGGCGCCGGGCCGAGCAATATTGTCCCTTTGCTGCTGGCAGCAGAGCAGGAGCAGAGGAGGCGGTGACCTGCCTTGCAGCACTGACAGCAGGGGAGGGTTGCCAGTGGCAGGGCTGGGCTGGTGCCAGGACCCTTGCTGGGACAATGCTGGGTCTGCATTGTGAGACCTCTGCAGGAGTGGAGCAACTTCACTGATATCCCTGACAAGCACTTACATTTTATTCTCCCAAGTGTAGTCCTTGAGTTTAGGAGCCGATGAAGCAGCTCTGTGCTGCTGTCACTGCTTCTAATTACCAGCTGTAATAAGGCTTCATCCTGATTCCTTCTCCTTGACTTCTAAAATGGTCTTGTGACCTCCTGGGTGAGTGAGCTTTCCTTTCTGATAAGCCAGCAGCAAAAGCAAATCCACAGCACCTGTTTGAATATGAACCAAACTGTCCTGCAGTAAAATAGAAGTGCAGAATGTTATGCAAATGTGATCCCAGAGAAATTAAGACTTAATACAAATAGATGATGGGAATGCCACTCAATCCTCTCCCTCAATTTTGGTTTATTTAAATTAATCATTTCAGACAAATTTTGATCCAGAATAAACATCTTTATATAGTATATACTATCCTCTTTTTTCTGACTATAGATTTGCTTAAATCTACATGTCTTTGATAGCCATCTGAAGGACTTTTGATTCAGTCAGCATGTAATGTTGCAAACTGACAATGTTACATCACTTGTCCCAAGCTGTAGTGTATATATCTTTAGATGACACTCTAATTCACCCCTTTAGACTCTAAGCAGTTGGATTTTTCAAAGTAGATTTTCTTCTTTCTTTCTCAGTGAGTGGATTCACCGAGTCACACCGTTTACTTCAATGTTTTATATGATAAACCTGAAGGATAATTTAAATTAGAGCAAACCCTCTAAGATATGCCAATCAATTCCAAATGCCATCTGTCACAGTACACTCAAAGTGGAGGAGAGAAGAAAGCACCCACTGGTTCAGTTCCTCCACGCTAACCGGCAGGTGCCTGACTGTCTGTCAGCAGCCCTGTGTCCTCCTGCTTTTTGAAGCTTAATAAGACAACCAGTTGTCCTGATTAATTCTGGGATCCAAAGCAGACTTTGTAAAAATTACATCCAAAGCTAAGATTACAGTTTCTCTTCTCAGAGCAGTCAGGGCAGCAAAAAATCTCTTTATTCACCTTTCCAAATTTAGAGGGTAATTATCTTCTTATCTCTCCTTTCTTTGCAATTAAACACACAAATATATCTGTCTTGCAGTTTGAATGTACACAGCTCCTTTTCAATCTCAGAGTATCTAAACTTCTAATTTTGCTGCAAGGGTTAGTGTGCTGCCTCATAGTATCATTTACCTTTCTGCTTCTATGTTTCAAAATCACAAGCGCTCAAGAAAAATGGTTTGTGATTTTCTCTCTCCATGTTTATTTTGGGTTTGCTGGGACAAGTTAGAAGGGTGTCTAGTTTGTTTTTTTGGTTTTTTTGGTGGGGGGAAGTGGTGGCCATATATAACAAAAGGAGTTAAACACTGACATGCTTTACCTCCATTCTCTCATCTGTACAGGCCTGAGTTGTAACGTGGACACTTGTGCCATCACCAGTACCAAACACAACAAGAGCAGATTAGTTGGCAGAGAGGGACCATGTCTCACCTCGTTGCTTCCTGTCTGATAACCAGACCACATTCAGTGGGCTACTCCACAGAAACTTTTCTTCTTCTTTTTCCCTCTTTGCTGTTATCCACAGTCACAGTAACACTAACTCTGCAGCTGGTTCTTCAGCAAGAGCTTTTCTTAGATTTTCCAAATCCTTCCCCCAGGATGTCTCTGGTCTCTAAGTAGACCACACTAGCAAGGCATTTTTCTGCTATTCCCTGACTATTATTAAAGGACAAACAACATATGAAACTCTTTTCTTTTTTATCCCAAAGTTTCCCAGCCAGCTGTCTTTATTCAGTCACTCTAGTGATCTATTAATTTATTACCTTCATTCTCTCATGAAATCAGGAACTTCAAAATCCTTTCCATCTTCTCTGAAGCTTTGATGAGTGCTAATGATAAAAGCAGCATTCACGTTGCTGGGAATTTGGCAACAGCTGAGAGCACTGAAAGGTCCTTTCTTTGCCTGAGAGGGTGGTTTAGATTGGGTGAAGTGCTTGATGTCTTTTTTCTCACAGAATCTTTAATCTAGGTGCTGGGAGATTATGTTCCATGCCTCTTAAGGCAGGCACAGGGAATAAAACTGTCTTCTTCCAAGTCTCATCTATTTGTCAGAAAAAACAAAACTATCACTGCAGTGTAATCAGCTAAAGTCAGAGCTTCACTGTGCAATGAAAAGAGAAGAACTAGGTATTGTCCTAAATAGTTGCACAAACAAATAAGATAAAGGAATGGTTGAGGAAAGGGTTATTAGACCCTTGAGAGTCTGACTATCCCTTCTTCTAAGTTTTTATGGATATTTTGCGCCTTTTATCAACTAGATATCATTTTCAAATATAAATATAAAATACAGCTATGCTGAAAACCAGGACATCTATGGGTCATTAAAGAACATATGTTGAGATGCACTGATGCCATGAAGCACCCACTTAGGGGATGATGTACAAGATACAAACTAATTTTGTATTTGATAGGCAGAATGTATGTTAAGAGTGGGCAGGTTGAAAACAGCATATTTTTTTAGTAGCTGTTTTTTTCCTAAACCAATAATATCTACTGTCACTAGAGAAGAAAAATAAACAAACTTTTAAAATTTATTTTAGATTTTAATTTTTAATATTTCATTAGCTAATAATAAACAATCTTATTTTAACTATATTCAAAGACATAGATAAGTTTTTCTGTCATGTAAACATGCAACTTCATTCAACTTAATATTAAGTAATACAAATTAATTTATATTATCCCACATTATTAAATTCTGTTGGTTTAAAAAAAAATTCTACTTACACAGACCCTTATAGCTATTATCACTTCTCAAGGATCATTTGATAAAAATTCCTAATGACTATAGAAGTAATCAGAAGTACACTGCATATCCACATGGATATGAGTTTCATTATGGTTTGTACTCACTCTGGACTCTAAATACATTAACCTCAATTTCTTTTCTTCTCAGAATGAATCTCAGATGAAAAGATGGAATCTAAGTTTCTTGTTCTTACTTCTTTAGATTTAATTTTCCCTACACAAACACAAAATGAATATTAAAAATTATCTTGTGGAGGTTTCATATATTTGGATTGATTTTCATTATTTAACAGGTACTTTCCATTTCCATGGATAAAGTGACCACCTCCACCTTCTTCATCCCATCTGAACTAGCCATCACATTCTTCAGCTAGGTGCTCTCGAGGGAAGGAGCACCTATTCATGTTCCAGCAGGTTCTCTTCCTCTGAGTCAGCAAGTTCCTGCATAGCACTCATTCTCAGCAAGGAAAGTGCTGAAACAATCAAACATAAACATTTGACAAAGGGCTTATGATCTCTTTTTAGTATAGCCCTTCCTACAGAGACACTGAGACACTGCCTTTTCTTCAATTATTTAAAATTAATTTTCTTCGTGTTCTTTTGTTACACTGTAACCTCCCCTGACTTCTTCTGCAGAATTCCTTTGTAATGTCTGAGAGGTCTAAAAAGGCTAACATCTATCAGCCACATATCAGGTAGACTGATGCTTTCCAAGGTCTGCTATGAGCAGCCTGCTTCCCTGCTCCAGGGCTGCACAGCAAGCTTCCCAACTCCAATCAACTCCAAAAGCTTCCTGTGCCTACTGGTGCTCAGAAACTCCACAAGCATGATGTAAAATATATTATCTGTAATCATGTAAATTTGTACAGTCGGAGAGATGATTTTTATTTGCTTGGCAGGAGAATCCACAGGCTTGCAACACTCTAAAGCTTTTAAATTGCTAGGTACGACTGCTGTGACATTTCAATTCAGCTGTGTTCATCCCAAATGATAGAACGACCATCTCTGACCTTTCACATGCACTTGTATGCATAAAGCTCGACAGTAAGTAAATGTTTGAAATCTCTCTGAGCACCAAAGGCAGCTTCTCCCTTGCATGTATATGTGCAAAGATTTAGAAAGTTTTCATTAATATTCTGCTAAAGTAAGCCTGTGAAATTTTACTGTTAGCGGTAGCACTCAGCCTCACAGAAATAATAGGTGAAAGACAATATGCATTGTGCATTCACATCAAACCTTGACAGAAAAGCAAAGCATTATCTAGGGCTGTGCCCCTCACAAAGGTTCACTCCCCTCACCCCTAAGCAGAGCTGCCAGGCTGATGTGGAGCTGTGCCACTTGTCGCCCACTCCTCAGCTGCATTATGCCAGCAAATGTCAGGCAGAGACCTGCCTCCATACTGTGCCACTCCATTACTGCTTTCTTCACTCAGCCAGAGAGCACAAAGTAAATTCCCCAGAAGAGGAAAGTGCTAGCTGTCAGAAAAAAATTTATGAAAGCATAAGGGCATATAGCATGCAGCAAATGAACTGATTTAGTGCAGTTCCTAAGTAATCCCTTGTAAACACAGATCCTCAGAGGTTCTGCATGTTGATCAAAGCTTGTTCCTCTACCAAACAACAGCATGGAAATAAGGACTCATTTCCTCTTTCTGGCAGAAGGTTGAAGGGCACCTTTGAGAGCTTTATCTATTAATGTACATAAATTTTCCCCTCACGGCCCCTCACAGGATTTAATAAAACAAAAAGTGACCAAAAATGCAGCCTTTCATGCTGCCCTCAATAACAAGAACATCCTTTTCTCAAACGTGAGGAATTGACTTCCTAAAGGAATAAAATAAATGACTTTATAACCCTTCTACGAGAAGTGTCTGGTCCAAATCTCTTGGCAATATGTCACACAGCTAAACTGAGCAACAAATCTGCAGTCCCCTCTGTGTGTGTGAATAGAGACATGATCTTTGGATCATGAAGAGAAGGGCCATCACAAATCCCCTTGCATGTCTCTAAAAGCCAATGAATTTCAATAAAGACTTTGTCAGCAAATACATTTTTGATTTATATCGGTGTTACTTGTCCTAGAACCCACGCTTACAGAAGAAGTGGGATGCACAGCAAGAGGAATCCCAATTATTTGCTCTTGAATCACCAGAGAACAAAGCAGAAAATTACTTTCCTTGCCTGTGATATCTTTTGACATAGCTTTCCAAAAATCTTTCCCATTCTAAAATGACAAAAATTCCTACATTTCAAGATATTCTTACAGTATAAATTAGACAAAAAAACCCTTGTGACTGACCTTAAAATACCCAATGGCCCAATAGCTTTGAATAAAACAGACTTGGGATTGATTCCTGAAGGTGTTCCACAACTATGAAATCATTAACTTTCTGGTTAGTAAGATTGCCTCTAAATTAGATTTTTTCTTGGGGAAAAATAAAACATGCTTTACTTTTGAGGAATATTCATTTACTGACATAAAAATCCTTTTGAAAATAAATTTCTGACAAAATAATCAAAACAGAGCACTTCAGAGCACTTCAGAGCAAAATCCAAATAGAAAGTGAATTAAAGTTTACCAGAATTTTCAGCCACGATAAAATTTGTGGACTGCAATGGTATTTTGGAAAATCAGAACATAACCATTAGGCAAATGTTTTTGCATCTGTATTTCTTATTTAGCATGTGAAAAATGTGCATTTTCATCTAATTATCATTTAAAATTTAGGATTATTACCTTGTTTTTAGCTGTTGAATTGAAAAAGTGACTGAACATTCAGCTGCTTGTCTGCCTGTAGCAGGTACAAAAGGAACTCCAAGATCTCATTTTAAAATATGAAGAGACCTTAGGCTGGCACTTCAGATTATTTTGCTGAGTTGGGGTGTCTCCCCTTCCACTTCTCCTTGCCAAGCTTTTTATTCATGGCAGTGAGCTCCTAATGAAGGAGGAACCTTTCCAATAGTGAGATTTCAGAAGGACTATAAGGAACTGTAAAAGCTCTGGGAAGCATCACAAATGCTCCCTGAAAAACTCAAAACCCTGAAAGGAGACTCCACTTTCTACCACCCTTTTTACTAAAGCAAAAGATGAAAGTGAAAAGGACGACTGGCTCCTGCAGCACTGAAACTCAGCACCTGCAGACAAGTATGTGAGAGAAAAAAATATTGTGAGGACATAAAGGCCTTGGTTTTGGAACCAAGAGGAGAGTGAATCCATCCTCCCAAATCATAGAAACAAAATTATTAAAGACAAACTTTAACTTGTTGTTTCAATGCATCCATTTTGAGTGTCTAGTCTAATTAGCCCGTCTTGAACTGAACATATAAGAAAACTATTAAATGTAGCAAGTTTAAGGCATTTATATTTCTTTTAGGTAGAATAACCTTATGCCGATGAAGTTGGGATCATATTAATTCCATTGAATTAATGGAATAAACAAAAACCTGCTCATGTCCTTCCGAAATATCTTCTACAGAACTAAAGAGACAGCATCAAAAGGCAACCAAAAAAACTCCCTCCAAACCCCATAAAGCTTAACTTGAGCCTCTCAAGACAGTGATTAAAAAACAAATTACAAAAATTAGCTTTAAGGGTGGATTGAAAAGAAAGTAAAACATTAATCACTACAGATGTAATAATAATAATAATAATTTTATTATTATTGTGGAGGTTTTGTTTGAAAAGAGTCTTATAGTTGATGATAGCTTTGAAAGGGTGCATGTTTTTCCTATTTATTAGACAACTTTTTATCAACATACCGTATTTTTGTGAATTCTTTCTACCTGCTCTGAGATTACTGCAACAGGTTTGACTACTCTAGGCCATACCCTTTTTTCTACATGGACATGGGAGCAGAAGTTCTGTTTACTTTAAGTTGTTTGAAAGGTCATAATTGTGTTCTGACCATTTGTTCCCACAGTGTAAAGTTAAACCTTTATAAATGTAATCAAGTAGTTGAAGAGGTTACTGGGACACCAAGTCTCTCGGAAAAGTTTGTGAGCCCTCGGAGGAGGAAAGCACAGAGCTCAGCATTAGTCATGGAAGAGCTGCCAAATTATATCTGTGTACACCCCTCTAAAACATACCCTGAACATGCTATGCTAAATAGAAAATAGGAATATAAACATTTCTATAAGGAAAAAAAAATATATAAGCCAAATTTATTCCTCTGAAAAAATTTCACATCTTTAAATATTTCTCCTGGAGACTGCATAAAAATTGCTGGAATAAAGGGCTAGGAATAAAATTTACAGGGCTGAATCTACATGGCATGACAGCATTGTTATCTTAAATGTTATAATATTACACAATTAAGTATCTGTCTAGTTTTTAATTTAGTAGTTTTAAATTCTATTTTTATTTGTTTTAATATAGCTTATTATTTTTTCCTTGCAGTTAGGGCAAATTCTAATAATGATTAATAGCCACATAATAATAACTTAAGCTAAAGGTGGATTTGATTTAAAAGAAGTGTTATTATTATTTTCACTTATATTTACATAGTTAGAGATATACTAATACAAAAATATTATATACGATAATAGCTAGATGTGCAAGTAATTGTATCATCTATATCTCATCCAGTTTTCAACTGAGACATTTCTTTTATCTTCAGTGTTCATCTGAAAGGCATTTTAATCTTGAAGGCAGTTTATTTCATTAAGTTGGAAAACAACTGCTTTAAAGGAAAGGAAACAGGGTCAGAAACTTGTGAAAAAAAAGTGTGTGTGTGTGTGTTCCTGGTTCCTGATTTTCAATTGTGATGAAAATTATTAATTATTATTCTTATAAATAAGATAACCACTAAGATAAGGTAATCCTTTAAATGATGTTAAATTGATATGCTTCATTAACTGCTTCTGACATGAAGATGGCAAACCAGAATACACCTGTACAAGTTAAACTAAATTTGATATTTTACTGGCTTTGAATGCTACTAATATTACATAAATATTAAGGCATAGCACAAGGACAACAACTCAGCATCATTCCCTGCCACACAGGATTAGAACCAGATCAGTCTTTCAAGCATCCTTGATAACCTATAAACAATTCTTCTTCACAATTGTCTTTGCACCCAGAGGTGAAAGATAAATTATTATTTCTACCAGGGCAGGAATGGTAGCAAGATTTTTTGAAATGATGTTATAAACATTCTTCACTTGATTGGGAATGATTGAGAGATTGGCTGATTCAAAGCGACTTCTTGTGTTGAATTTTGTGAGATGGATAGCTCTGTGACTACAGTAGGACAATGCTGACAGAATAATAACTACACGCATTTCAATATAAGTACAACAATGCACAGTTAAGTTGTGATCAATATACCTTTATTTCCTGGCAAGAACACATTTTTACTAGATATGATTAGTGTCTAATCTACTTCCTGCACTATAGTATATGTATAAAAAACTGGTAGCAAGCTGGAAAAAAAACAGTCTGATGGCTCAGCATTAAATTACAACTTTCGAGAATTTCAAGATGAACCTGAAAGAAAAGTATTGAATGCAAGCATGAACAAAATATCCTTGTGAAAACTGTCTTTCTTTACACTATTTTTTCGTGTGTTTGAATCAAAGTGCAGGCACTACTGGTCTGGATGGCTTGGGAAGAAATTCACACCTTTTGATTAACTCAGGGAAGGTAATTTGCACAACCAGTTGATCCACTGACATTGACATTCATCCAAAACAAAGGTCACTCTCCATCCCTTTTGTGTTGAGATACATTCAGTTTTCTTTACAACAGCTGTACTCATTCCCTATATTTTTCTTTCAATTCCATCCATCGATTCCAAAGGCAAGAGCCTTTTGACCTATGTAAACTGTCCACAACCTATCAAAAGCAGATGAAGAGAATCATGGCTCTTTTCTGTGTGTGAATTGTTAGTGAGTTGATGGTGGCCAAAGGCCTGGCACCTAGCAAAGCTGCTCACTCTCTCCCCTCCATAAACTGGACAGAGGAAAAAAAATTTAACCTAGGCTCATGAGTAAACACCAGAATAGATCACTCATCAAATAACATCAAAAACAAAACTGGTTCAGCTTAGAACTATGCATTGAATTTACTACTAACAAAATCATAGCAGGGTAATGAGAAGTAAAATAAGGCCTTAAAAAGACTTTCCCCCCACCTCTCCCTCCTTTCAGCCCTACCTCATACACCTGCAGTGCAAGGAGACAGGGAAAGGGGTTATGGTCAGTTCATCACCTGTGGCTTCTCCCACAGCTCAGGGAGAGGTGTTGTTCCCATGCTGCACCATGGGGTCTCTCCCAGGAGAGGCAGTTCTCTCTGACCTTCTCTAACGTGGCTCCATCTCATCAGCAGCAGCTTCCTGTGAACTGCTGCAGTGTGAGTCCATCCCACAGGCAAACATCCTCCCCAAACTGCTGCAATGTGAGTCCATCCCATGGGCAAACATCCTCCCCAAACTGCTGTGGCTTGGGTCACTCTTGCACGGGGTGCAGTCCTCCAAGGACAGGCTGCTCCAGCCTGGGAGCAGGGCCCCTTGCCTTGGGTCTCCCAGAGCTTTACAGCCTCCACTTAGGCACCTACCTGCTCCAGTGTGGGGCTCCTCCATGGGCTGCAGGTGGATCTCTGCATCCCCATGGATCTCCATGGGCTCCAGGGGCACAGCTGCTTCACCATGGCCTTCACCACAGAGGAATCTTGGCTCCCATGCCTGGAGCAGCTCCTCCACCTCCTTCTGCACTGACCTTGGTGCCTGCAGAGTTGTTCTCCTCACATGTTCTCACCCTGCTCTTCTCCAGCTGCAATTAAAACTGCGTCACAACTTTTGTTTTTCTTTCTTCTTAAATATGTTATCACAGAAGCCTTACCACCATTACTAATTGGCCCCTCTTGGCCAGAGGCATGTCCATCTTTGGAGCCATCAGGGATTGCCTTTGCTGGACATGGTGGAAACTTACAGCTGCTTCTCACAGAAGCCACCCCTGTAGCGTCCCCGCTACCAAAACCAGGCCATGCAAACCCAATACAGTATTATATGAAAGGACAAGGCTACTCCAGTTCAGAATCTTACGGAGTTTGGCCAGAGTTTGGAGGTAAGCATGTGCAGACACCATTTCCTCAGGGACAACATTGTGTGCTGCTCTGGTACAGGAGAAAAGCCTCCAAGACATCTGCATAATCACCATAGCCATCACTCAAGTTTGCCCTCATTCTCCATCTATTCTGACCCTGAAAACCTCCTCAGCTTAAATCCATAGCTGAAATTCCTCTCAGAATTGTGGTATTTCTGTGGCTTATTTTCTGCAAAGCTACTTGCTACAGTTCAACCATGCTCTGCATCACGTTCCAGACTTCACCCATCCAGCCATGGTTCATCTGCCAGTCTGCCCTAATTAATTATTTCAAGTAGCACCAACACTTTTTAAATCATCAGTGGTTTGGAGGATTTTGCTGTTTTGGGTTTTTTGTTTTGTTTTGTTTTCATAAGACAGGTATAATAAAGTGTTCTGATTAATAAAAAAGTCAAATATTCAGACTTCACCAAGCTACTTTCCTTCAGTTTTAGAACTTTCCAGGACATTTGTATTTAGAAACATGTTTAGATCAGTGGTGACCAGAACAGGCTGTACTTTGCACTTATTAGTGGAATAGAAAGAACTGATAAGAATAGGCATTTGGGAATTTAACAGAGAATTTGGTATACCCCTCCTCCATGAGGAGAAGCTGTTTCACATTTCTTAAAAAATGCATTTGTTATTCATGTTTAGAGGATTAAAGATCAAAAAAATGTGCTAAAACTTTTGGAGATCAGGCCCACCCCCTGCATGTTTTTCTTGGGTTGCAGTGCTATATCTTCACCCACTTGATATCTACTGTGAGGAATGCCCTTTTGAAAGTGGGTATCTATTTTGAGAGAATAGCCATGGTTACAAACAAGGCCCTAAATTTTGCATTCAGCACAGCAAAGTGGTCTTCCTTCAAGAGCAGTAACCTTCCTCCTGCAACACCACAGAATCTTGTAGTTCAAACACTTTAAAAACATGACAGTAGGTATTTTAAAATGTGTCACGCTATGGAGAGCCTGTAGCTCAAATTACTTATTTGCAAATTCACATGCAACAACACAAACTGTGCTAAAAAGGAATTTTATTCTCCTTCTGTCTACATTTAAACAAAGGCTCAGGTTTATGAAATGGGGACACCTACTGTGAAGTTCTGAATCAGGGACATAAGCTTTTGTATACGAAGTACTGAACCCTTTTAAATAAATCCTTGGCTCTTTATACAGAGAAGAACAAGTGCCTTGCTCAGACATCTGAAAGCACTTCTCTCTCCTCCTGCTTTGAAAGCCTAGGCACCTCACCTTGACTTAGCATATAATGGCAAAGAGCCTTGCATTCAGAACATTGCCACACCTGTGTCATAGGCCTAAAATATTTCTGTATCTAAGCAGATTCTCGTGCTGAAAGTTCTTCCCTAAGACAGCTTCCACGCTTCTCTCTCTGTTACGTTACAATCCTCATTGCCCAACTGAACTCCTACAGTTTCTTTGATTCTCTACAGGCTATTTTCTCCCTTCTGCTTAATTCAATATCACTAACATTTGTCTTATACTCCCTGCTTTTAATTTTGAGGCACTTGGTGCTAAGAGATAAGCCTGTAGCAGATGTAATTATTCAGCAGTGTATTAGTCACTTGTTACTGCCACCTACCTGCCTCGTTCCTACTAGTGTTTCCACTGGGAAGGGAGAGATTGGAAAGCCTTTCATCTTCCTTAAAATTATTTCTTCATAAAAAATAGCTGTGTGGAAGCTAGACACAAAAATCAGAAGCTTCATAACTCCTGTAAATCAATAGATTTGAATTGCAGAACCTGCTTCATGTTTTATCTCTATTGCAGGCATCTTCAGGTTGACTTTTTAAAACTGAAAACAACAAATTTAGTCATTTAGTTTTGCATTAGGCTTTCACTACTTACTGCAAGCCTGTGCCTTTAGCTAGACCCAGATATATCTTTCAGTAATCCAAAGCTTAAAAAAGGAAAGCTTTCTAAGGAAAGCTGGAGTATAACTGAAGCATAAGTGTCCTGGTTTAGGGGATTGAGGATACAAAAATCATATGGCCAACCCAGGACAATAAGCTTTATTGTTTTGATTTTGAATACTTTTGCTTCAGCTGCCTAGTTTCAAGTTGTAGACTTTGCAGCTCTTTACCAGGCTTTTTATCACACTGCTGTAGCTGAAACTCACAGTGCATTTGGACAAATAGATGATGCATCTGAGAATCACTACCTCTCTTCCATCCAGGGTAATGGAGTGGATTAGGACAGATGGGTAAGCAAGCAGGTGAGCCACCCTAGATCAAAAAGCTGCTTGGCAACACCCTACAGAGGCTTCCAAACTCCTCTGTGTAGACATCTAGCTCACAGTAACCACTGAATCACCAGCTGGACCTGAAATTACTCTCACAGTTGCTCCCTTGCATCAAGCTTCTGATTTCACATGGGGTTTGCTGCTTCTGATACAGCACTGCTTGTGAGTTGGTTCCATTTTCCTCATTCTGCACCAGAAATGGAAAATTCTGTTAGTGAGACTGATAGAAAGTGTTTCTGCGGAATTTCCCTCAGATATCCATGACCTCATTCACCCTCCCTCTGAGCCAGCCCATGCTGAATCTGCACTGGCTTTGTGCAGCACCACTCTGGAGCCTCTGGGTCATTCTTCTCAGAGCTCCCAGTGATGGGGGTGAGTGCAGGGAGATCAGGGCATGCAGCAGTTCAGGAGTTTCTGAATGGCACAATTACTGACTCCAGTTCCAAACTGTGCAAAGTGAATACTTCCAGACACACACAGGCAGATTCATATGGCACAGCACTTGAGTTTAGAAGCCCAGCTCACAGAAATTGGCTCTGCACTGAGTTACTCACTGTCTTTGCAAGGATTAATGGAGTGATTAATCAGGAACCGGATAAACGACCCACAGATAATTCACAGTTGATTATAGTTTCTTTTATCTGTCTCTGCTCCTGGATTGAAATTTTATGTAATTCACAAGCCAAGAGTGTTTCTGTTAAATTCCTAGTGGGTATTTGCAATCAAGATACTTTAACACAGCTTGGTATAAATGTTAGCTTTTGCTCAAGGGAGTATGGAAATGATGGGGTTACTGTAGGTCAGTATAAAATGAAAGGATGTCAGAGTAACAAACCAGCTTCTGCCAAAGCTGCCACTGAAATGTTTAAGATCCTGTTCACTGAAGGAAAACCTTGCTCTTTTGGGGATTGCAATTTGCAGAGGTATGGACTTGTTGGGTTTTAAAAATGAGCATCCAAGGTGGAAAAAGATAAAAAGCTTCTCCACTTTGCAATGGAAACACATTGTCTGAGGAAAAATATTTCAGCTGTGCAAAGTCAATCACATGAAAGGAGGGACATGGCTTATAAAGAGCCTGTGCACCCAGACACCCTTGCAGCTCTTTATTATTTTGTCCCCTGATATTTACTCAACCTATGGGTCCTACCTTTGCCATGTTTGAGTAGAACTGATACCAAACAAATTATTTGTAAATATCAAAACCTTAACTGGAAGTTTCTGTGAGAAGAAAAATTACTTTTCTAAATTAGCTGCTGATATTATATACTTGTAAATAACTGTACAGACTCCAAGAAGACAGCTCAGTTAAAGACCATGTTGTGCTAAACTAATATCACAAGGGGAACAACCTTTAGACATATTGTATTAATGTAGTAAATGAGGGCAAAAAGGCCTTTAGAGACTGAAAAACAACCTATAAAAATTCACAAAAGGACTCAGGTTTGCAGCTGTGCCTATGAGCTGCTTGACAATATGTTTACTGCTTTATCACTCTTGTAGGCATTTGAAATACCATGGTAACTATAATATATGGATAAACTTGCCCTAAATATCTGCTGCTAGCTTCACCCAGAATCAACTGCAGCCTGGAAGCTGGTAGGCATATTGCTGATCCTCATTACCCATTAATTATACTGCCCCTCATTTTACCTCTAGAATCCAGTCTGAAAGATGACATCAGAGTTCACTTACCCAAATGAAAATAAAAAAATAAAAAAGCTGCAAGGGGAGCTGCAGCTGATCACAGCATCTCACACCCAATATGGGAAATCCATGTTCACACTCATAAAAAACTGCCTCCGACAATTGAAACAGGTATCTCACCCCCTGTTTTTCATATGTTGTCCCCATGACAGGAATTCATGGCCTTACGGAGGTTCTCTCCCAAGGGCATGAGGACAGAAAGATGCAAATCTGTCTGTAGTTGGTATTGTCTGCATGTAAAGGGAAAATGAAAACGAGTCAGGAGTTCGTCCTGAAACACCGCAAAAAGGTGTATTTTCTACATGGGTTCTGTGAAGCTTCCTTTGCAAATCACTTTATCTTATCGGCTGTATGCATCATGTATAGATTGGGTCAGGGGTATTGCTGCAGGAACATCTAGTCTCTAGTCCCAGTGATTTTGGGATTAGACTCAACTGATCTTGGGGCACATGTACTGAAATAGCAGTCTTGGGCTCCTAGTGGACTCTGCAGTAGACACTCTGGAAATTCAACTCACCCTAGTCTTAGGTAGCAACTAAAAGAGGATTATCAGAATTACCAGTTTGCTTTTACCTGCTTAAATTCCATTTAGATCTTGTTTAAAAGTACTTCATGCCTGTCGTCATATAAAAGGCTGTGTAATTAAAAGACTATGGGATCTGTGTATGAAGACCACTCTGTAAGAGCTATGTATTTGAGTTATTTTTGGTAATATGTCTTTAACTTGTCCATAAATGTCCCAAAAGAAGTTAGTGCTGTAGTCTTGTGGCAGAGAAACATGAAGCTTTGAAGAAAAAGAAGTAATAAATACTCAATTTTCTAATCTACAAGCTTTTAAGGCATTTACAGCAGTTGATTTCTTGCTCATTCTACTCATGTTCTTATTAACTAAGCCGCAGTCCTTCTTGGAAGTAAATAATTTATTTTAATAGCACATACTACCACCTGCTGTAAGCAACTGAAATTGCCTTTGCATTGCTGCATAAGGCAGTCAGACTTAGATTTAAAATACAGCTAGATTGTTGGCATCTCTTTCTGATGCCAATTTAATAGTTATTCATCCAAATATTTTCTAATCCTTATTTTTTTTTAGTTATATATGATTTGCAATATCTGGGGTTCAGCAGTCTCTAACAAGCATGGAAATTTAGGAAACAGTTCTATTGTAGATATGAAACTGATAATGAGTTATTTAAGTTAGTTATGAAGATTAACTGTTTCCAAATGCAGAAAATTTAGTTAAGAAATTAGCAATTAATTCAAGTTGAGCAGAATTTTTTTAATAAATCAAGCCATGAGGGATCAAACATTCAGAATATTAATCATACAAATATTTCCTTTTTTTACCCAGTTGCCCATTTGACTCAAAGAAAGGCTAGGAAATGTTCAGGAAATCAAATGTATCTCTATTAGTTATTAAAATAAGAATATTTTAGGGGCAAGGGATACATTCTATGGCTATTTTATTAAGTATTTTTCTGAGGACTTTTTCCTAATATATCCATCCAACTCCAAACAAAAAGGTAATTGTGAGTAAAAAACTCTTTTGCCAAATCCTCAGCAGGTATAAATCCCTGTGAGTACTATCAAGGCTTAGGCTATTTGTCACAATCTGGAAAATGGTTTGCTATGTCCACTCAAGATCTTGGAGGAGGAACAAAAAAAGATTGAGTCTAGGGTAGAAGAAAAAGAAGGCAGAAAGAGGTTTATGTTGTATCAATAATTCGCATGTGTATTGTAGTGTTAATGCTATATTAGAAAGTAAAAGTGCAGAAGGGGATAATAAGGGAAGCCAAACACATTGTCCTGCAGCAAATCCAGTTTTTGTTCTAGCTTCTAAAGCTTGCTTCATATTTAAAAAAAAAAAATCCTAGTCATCTTGTCCCTACTGCCAGCCATTCCAGCACATAGCTGTCTTGCAGACTGTAGAATTTTCTCTCTTCTCAATCCACACGGGGAGCCCAAATCCACACCAGCTGTGGGCTGCCAGGTGGGGATGCAGAGCAGGGTCAGCTCTGTGCCGAGACATGACCTTGGCTGGACACTTGTGCTGCACTGCTGTCTGGAGCTGAGGAACACTGCTCTGCTGAAGGACAGTTTTGTCTGGAATGCAGCAGGAGCCACCAGAGGCATAAGGACAGCAGAAGGCAATGGTAGTTCCCTCCTCCTCCTCCTGTCCATGGCAGCAGCCACTTTCCAATAGAGCAATGGTTCTCCTGCTCCAAGCGTAGCATGAGCACACACCTAAGGGAAATTTGGGATTAAGAGCAGTGCTAGAGTTGGGTCCTTTTCTACCTCCTTGTCTCATGACCTAGGCAGTCTCTCACTGCAGGGCTAGAACACCAGTTCCCTCACCAGCCCATGCAGGTATTTTCTGAGGTTTTACAGTGGTTAAAGTGTAACTAAGGTACAACCAGCATCTGGCCAAAAACAGGGAAAGGATTTCCCATCCCAGTGCAACCCACCATTGTGTGCTTTTTCACTAAGTATCCATGCCAATGACAGGAACAAATTGTTTCGTTCTAAGTGCTATTATTAATAATAACAATGAAAGTAACCAGTTATTTATTTTCCTTTTTATTTATTTTAGTTTTATGATCACTGGTCTTGTCACTTTACATTTTCTTTTCTTTACCAATGCCATTTGCTCCCACTGTTTTGCCCATTAACACCAACAAAACTGCTCCTCTTGCTCTTTTCTCCCTTTGTCCAGGTTGGGCAGCCCCTGGACACATTTTCTTGGCAACTTCAGGCATCATTTCAGGCATAGCTTCTCCAAAACAGAATGCCTTCTTTTTCCCCCTAATATCACTGTTCTGTTTTACTTCTTTTTTCCCCCATTATTTTTATAGACTTCAAATCTTTCAGTCATAACCATTATCTTGCTAGACTTGATTGATTTCCTCATGGTTTAGTAACTCTCAAAGCTCCCTTTTTCTAACAGCTACAATGTCAAAACATTTTGCCATATGTTCATGCATCGCTTTCAAAAGCCCCATTGCCTTCCTCCTTTGAGCAGAACCTTTTTGTATGAATACAACCTCCAGCAGCAATGCTAGCATATGTCATCCCTGGAACGGCATTGGAACACACCTCACTTGGGACTTGTCTGTCCTGAAGATTGTGGAAAGCTGTACATGCTGCCTGGGATCCACTGCACCAGGAAATGTAAAGGTCTCTCCTTCCATCTGTTGGGGAGAGGCGAGGCTGTTTCAGTTTGCTTTACTTGCATATTTCCTTCAGTGTCACGCTGTGAGTCATCCTTCAGTCAGAATTGGCTTAATAAATTGGAGGAAGGAAAGATTAAAGAAAGACTACAAGCAAAGGGTCTGCTGGGGGACTCCAGGTGATTTGTGCTTCTTGTCATCCTCTGACATAATTCTGTCCATAAGACATTTTTTGTGAGAGAAGGAATTATGGCTGAAATTTTTAGGCTACTAAATTAAGTTAAGGAAACTTCCCATGGTAGGTAAGGAAACTTACCCATAAGAGGTAACAGAGTATCTGGCCATGCCTCCCTTTCCTAACCATTAATGGCAATAATTCTTAACTTTCTTTGCAATCTTTTGATGCAATCTTTCTCCATTTCATTTCTGATCTGTCCCTCTGGACAGGCTGGATAGATTGGCTGAGAGCAAGTGATTAGATATTAGAATGGGCTGCCCAGGGAGGTGGAGGAGCCATCCTCCCTGGAGATGTTTATGGGAAGATTGGACCTGGCACTAAGTTGACAGGGTGGTGTTGGGTCATAGGTTGAACTCAATGATCTCAGAGGTCTTTTCCAGCCTAATTGATTCTGGGTCATTCTGTCTCTAACTTAATTCCCTTCCTGTTTTTCACTCTCTCCTCCATCTTTAAAACACGTTTTCCAATGCTTTTTCTTATCTTAAACATGAAGCTTAAAACTACTTGCTCCCTTAACACCTGTCCCATATTTTGACTAACTTAATCTGGGAATAAACCACATGTCTTTCCAGGAAACAACTAGGCTACAAACTTCACTGTACTAGTAACAGATGCAACAATTAATTATTCAGGGGTTTTGAGCATGAAAAATAGAGATTGACATATTTTGGTGTAAGATTCTTCTCAGTTAAAAAAATAAATAAAATTTTAAATAAGTTACTGTAAAACAAATAATGCCCCAGAAATCTCAGTATGTCCTGTGGGAGATGGAAATTAAGAAACCTAACTCTTTTCTTCTTTAGCAATGGTCTCTATCTTACACTAAAAAATCCCTGCCACTCTGGAGAGACACCATACCTCAACCTATGTAGGCCTTT
>JAHLSL010000014.1:7440521-7458913 GCA_025920805.1 Petroica traversi | reverse complement strand
GTACATGTGTTTGATAACACCTCAGTGGCAGTGCATATACTTATAAAGAAAATACCCCTTCTTTCATTTTCAATATAAAAGATTTGTCGAGAGAATGTCTCCTAATGACACTCCTTCCATCCAAATATTTTTATTTTACTTTGCATTTTGCTTTGGTTTAGTCAAAACTGAGTGGCAAATAGACTGCATTTCAATTTTATTGCTGCTGCCTCTGTTCTGCCTAACTCTGCAGGTTGTCTCCTAAAATACTGTCTGACAAGGAAATTGTTTCCACACTGTTTTGTGCTTGCACCCACAGAATATCTCAGCCAAATCCACCAAAAATTGACTGTGCTGTAAACTAAACAAAATAGTTTGATCACAGCCAGTGTAACACAGTGCCATTCAAGCAAAGTCAAATTGTACCAGGTTGAATTTTGTAACTTAAAGGGTTGGCTCAAAATGTCACTTGTGTATATTGATCCCTAGAATAATCTGTGCATATCGCTAAACTAAAATTTAAATTTTAATCCAGTCATACACGTGCTTAAATACATACCTTTTAAAAATTAATTCAAAAATACATGAGTCAGTAGAACCACTTCCGTGCTTAAAATTAACCATACTTGTAAGTAGTTGGCAGGATAAGAGTAACAAAAATGCTACAAGCCAAAGCACTGAATCCCTTTGCCTTTTTTGATGGTCTTTCCTCTTTCATCTGCTATGAGGATGACACGTAAATAAAATTGTTTGTACTTGATGCACTAACTGACATAGGGTTTTTTGCTGTGTTGCTTTGACTAAGCACAAAAAGCAAATGGATTTTCAGCAATAAAAGAGCAATATACCTTCTGGTATTTTAAAAAGTGGTGAATAGAAAAGGTCAATTATTACTGAAGATGCACTGCTTCTTCACTGACGATATAATCACAATTAAAGTGATACTCTTGCCAAAAGTCAGTGTTTTGTTATAAACCAACATCTTTCTAATCTCAAAGACATATTTATACAAATGTATAAAACCATAAAAAACATGATTATCCAGATATATTTATCTTATCTTTTGATTTCCCTTTTCTTAAAATGTCATTTCTATAAACACAGTCATTTGGCTTTCTGCATTACATTAAGTTAAAGGTAAATTTTAACACTTGATCTGTATTTCAAATATTCTGCAACTCTTTCTACACATTAGTAATAATCAGATGGGACTTCTCACTGAATATGTCTTGAAAGCTCTGAGTATCTGTAATCCCTCTCTTAGTACTCCTACAGGCATAAGGAAACAAAATTACAGACAGGTGCACATAGAAAAAGGATTGTTTTTTCTATTTTGACTATGAAGGAGGCAAGACACAGTAAGCAAGGACGTGGGTGTGCCTCAGAGGTCACCTACCTCCAGGGCATAGACACAGAACTCTAGGCTACCCAGAGGCATTTCCATCTAGTTAAAGTGTACAGGTGGAATGTCTTCTGGAGGACACCAGTTTAATTTATGTGTACCTATTTATACATATATACAAAGATAATATGCATATACAAGGTACTTATGTGTGTATACATATACATAAATATATATATACAGTGAAAATCCAGTAGCTTTGTGTCGTTTTAGGATGCAGAAGCTCTAAACTTGAATCCACTTGTGAAGTACTGTTTTTGCATTCTGCCTTTAGCTGTTATTGGATGAAATACATAAACAGTTCTTGAAGCAGAGCTGGCAGTGCAGTGCTCCTGCAGAACTTCCACAGGTAAGGCAAAGACTGCCCATAGTATTGCAGGGCCTCCAGCCTGATGACCTGGATTTCCTCTGGAAAGTTGGCACACATGATCCTGTAGCCTCTCAGCCACAGGATATTTAACACAGGTCACCCACATCCTGCATGTTGACGTTTGTTATGACAACAACCAGCATCACTTTAAAAAAACAGTGCATTTCACTGCATACCAGGCTGAACCACAGCACCAGGTTTGCTGTGAGATGATAACTGAGATGAGTCCTAGTGGAGTGGTGGATGGAATATTACCAGCCATCATCACCATCAAAGCTCTGTGCTGTGAAAACTGACATGCTGATCTTCACATTCAGCAGCAGGAGACCAAATATTTTTTTTAAGATAAGGTACCAACGAGCTTAGAATCATGGAATCGCAGAACAGTTTTGGTTGGGAGATACCTAGTCCAACGCCCTCTGCAATGAACTCCAAATGGATCAGGTTGCTCAGAGTCCAGCCCAACTCAACCTTGAATGTTATCAGAGACAACTTACAAAGCTTTGGTAGCTTTTTGTAGTTAGAGAAGTCTTGCAGATGCTAATTGGAAGTCTAAACCTTGCCTAAGGTGAGTTTGTAACAGCTAAATCCTATTTTTGTGACTTCAACAAAATGCAGATAACAACGGGCTTGTATGACAAAGGACTTAGAAAACAAGAATGATACAAGGTGAAAATTCTCACATCATTAGAACTACTACAAATTAGGAGGTAAAGACCAGCCTATGCAAGCTGATTGGTATCCTTCAAACAAGCATTTTCTCATTAAATGTTCCACTCCAGTGGCGCCATAGTTCATACATTGGTCTTGTTCACTTCTGCACTTGGGAATGCTGACTGATGACTCAAAAACTGTGGGTTGAATACTTCATTTATTTAACCTTTACAGAGCCTAGGTAATTTCAAAAACATAGAGTAATATCTTTGTTTTATTTCTGTGCTCAGGAAGTTAAAGTTATGTTAATTCAGCAGATTTTTTTCAGTTATATGTCAGCTGAATTTTCATGTACAAATGTATTCCCTAAGTTGAGTGATCACAAGACTTTAAATGTCAACTCAGTATTCATGAGGAATCTTTTGTCTGCATTAAGAGCCAGCTGCTGTCAGTGATATTGAGCCACAGAGCACAAGAACAGCCAGCCAAAAAAAAAGAAAGAAAAAAAAAGAAACCCAAAGTCATTGCTTGATTTGATTGTTATTCAGTTTTAAGTACTTTCATTCAACTCTGATTGCTGTAGAATTTGTCTGCTTTATGAGTGTCTTTAAAAGGAGACATTGATGTTTTATGCTGTCTTAAGTGCTAACAATCATCACTGCTAATGAACACGGACTCATTAATGTCTAAATCATTCACAGCACAAGGGTGTTTCTTTCCCTCTTGAGTTTGCTTTTCCTGGGACAATTAATTTTTATATTAGCTACTGCATCTGTTTCCAATACCATCCATGAATTTCAGTTTATCCTTTGGATCACAATACTAAGTTTTTCTCTGTAAAGGTAGAATTTTTTATTCAGGAGAAGAATCCTTCTATCCATAAAAATATATATTTTTATTTTAAATTTTTGTTTAATTCTTAAATCTATAATAAGCAGCTCTTTTAACTACTCCCTGAATGAAAGCTGATAATATTTGAGTGCAAATAACATTACACTGTGAAGGAAATGGATATACCTCTTGAGCACAGGACTATTAAAACTGACAGTATTGTACAATGACATTATCTAAAGGGGAACAAGTTAAAGAAGAAAGTGTATCGTCATACCTGTTTTTATATTTGGATCTTATATTTTGGATCTTGAAGAACACAGCTTTATTTAAAAAATGCTTTTTGATGACATATTATTGTGACCATTTCAGGAAAAGCACAGCACTGCTGAAGACTTGGACTGAACCATAGCCCTGAAACTTCTAAGGAAGAAACTGCAGTGTCCTAAGAAAAATGAATACTCTGACGCTGCATTACCAACAGAAATATAAAATTAATAGTTTTCCTGTAGGGCTGGACAGTGCAGCAACCCTTCCTCCCACACACCACCCAGTAACTCTGGTGAAGCACTGGGATACCACCTAAACCAAACCATAATCAAATCACATGATTTTGTTGGGATTGTCTATTGGTGATCAAATCACTCTCCCTATGTTGTCAGCTTGGCAATTATGTAGTTTATAGAACTAAAAGGAACAATCTGTGGAACAGTTTTTTGTCCATCAGTCTCTTTTCCTCATATTTGGCTCTTTCTGTTCAGGTAGAAATTGCCTTCTCATATGAGTACTCTCCTTTTATTTCCATTCGATTTAGATTCACTGAATATTCATAAAGAAGATGTGATAGCATTACATTTTTAGTATCTCACTAAATAAAAATTACAACCAGCACCTTATTACAGCAGACAGTAACAGAGCATGAGTGTGCTAGGTTCTGAGAGTCTGAATAAACAACACAAATAAAAATCATGGCATTTGCAAGGCTGGTGTGCATCAGGATATGCATCACTCACTGCAGCAATGCTGAACGTTGTCTGAGCAACAGAACCAGATGAGAGTGGTTTCAAAGGGTTTTTCAGATTATTGATTACATACTTGGATGCCTAATGAAGAATGAGATTTTCATGTGATTTGGCGTTCATTGTTCCCTCTTCACATGAGCACTAAGCAGCAGATTGGAGCAGGAGAGGTAGGGTTATAACCAAAGAAGCTTCCTGTTTCTGTGCCTTGGGTTGATTGACTTCATGAGAAGATGAGAAAACTATGAGGAGTTCTTTTGGCAACTGAAATATTTTATTTCCAGGATAGGTACACAGACTCTTACCCTCACAGAGGCCATTACCACCTTGTCTTCTCAGGCATCTCCCATACTAGAGCTTGGGCAGAGGAGTGAGCAGAGAGAGGGATAGCACTATTTCTTTGTGAAAATTTGGATAGAACTGAACCCATTTGTTCATGAGTTACTATATATGAATAGACACAGACACAGGCATTCACACTTTGATTGCTGAATGTTCGTTCATTCTTTTCAGGCACCTTGACTGAAAATGTGAAGGGAGGGAAAGAGAACAAGTAAATAACCTTCTTTCAGTATAAGAGGTCTGACTCCTAACAAGCTGCAGTTCCCTTCATTTTGCCTCTGATTTCTCTCTATATGGTTAACATAAAATTCTTATAGGGAGGGAAAAAAAAGAAAAAAGCAGGTGTCTGGAAAGATGATTTAACTACACACAGCACTTAATGCATGCAGCTTCTCTCTGAATTCAAAATAAGTGTTTGTCTTGCTAGTTCCATTATATATATATGTTTTGTGAATGTATCTCCTTCATGCAACTTTTCCTCCCTCATAGGATTTCAGCTGACTGTGTTTCAAGAATCCAAGGCTTACTTCTGGTAGAGAAAACTTGCTCAGACTTTTGAGGAATTTGCTAAGTTGGAAGAAAGAGCTGTGACAACATTTGCAGAGTGGAACCATGTGAGATAAGAAAGGTGACGTTGACAATGGAGGTAGAATTATTGAAACTAGGGTCTGTGAGTGTTTTAAAGATTCTGAAGGAAAAAAAATGCCAAGCTGAAAAAGAAAATAATTCTGAAGGAAGAAGAAGGAGATGAAAGAGAATTCAGGAAGATATGAAATCCAGAGAGCACCAAGGGTCCACCTTGGTGCCTTTTTCTGACTTGGGATCTTCCTGATCTGGCCTCATTATTGATCCCTGGCTATCAAGGAGTCTGTGAATGTCACATGGGAAGGGGTGAATGTTGAGCACACTAAAGTTTAGCCTTGCTCTTTATTAGGTAACTAACATCTGTATGGGCCAAGCAATGAATAATTGCTATATACTTTATAGCTCTATGTATTATGGTATCACAGTCTCTTTGCAAATAGCTAAAGGTGTCCACAATGTTACAAACAGTTCCACCAGCTGGATACATCAAACCAGGTAATGGCTCAGCCATACTGAGTTTCTATGGATGCCACCAAAACCCAAACAGGCCAAAAGCAATTGGTGGCAGAGCTTGGACAGGGAGAGAATTTGGAAGTACAGGTTCTAAGAAGAAAGGAATCAAATGATCTGCACTCTCCCCTGCATGGTTTGGTCTTTGAAATCCAGCTGTTGAAGGGGAAGGTCTAATTGTAATTGCTCAATACGGTAAATAATGATCTGGAATGCAGGGTAGAAGGCCTAACTGCAAGGAAGGGATAACCTGTCTGGAAGCAAGAATGCCAGAGACAGATTGACTTGCAAGGGAATAAAGGTTTCCTGGGTGGTGAGAAACAACCTCAGCATTGCCTTATAAACCATCCTGAAATGTGAATATGCAGGGGAACAAGCTTAGGAACAACCTTTGGAAAGCAGAGTTGGGCTGGGAGACAGACCCACAGCTGGGCTGAAGTGCTACATGCAGGATTAGTGCTGATGCAAGAGTTCATAAGGAATCTGCTTATGGCACATCTATGGAGACTCCATGCAGAACTGCATATACTGGTAGAACTCTGGCCAATGCATTATTCATTAACCATTTCTCTTTTATATTAAGCACACATATGTGTTTAATTGAACTCTAGTGGTACCATAAAAATTCCTCAACACTCTATATATCCCATTTTCAGACTGCATCCCCATACCTTTTAACATATCCTAATCAATCAGGAGCAATATGGTAGCTGACAGGCAAGCTCTTGCCCCAAAATGGAAACAGTGACCTAACACTTTGGAAACTTACAGGTGTTTTCAACCAGCAGAAGAACTGTGGTGTGTGAAGTCTCTCTCTTTTAATTAGAGACTTTATTGGAAATACAGTATTCACATCAGCCCAAGACTTCTGACTACATCCTGTGGGCCAGTGGCTGGGGCATTTATATGGATTGCTGTGTTCATTTATGATTTCTCCATAATGTCAAATAAACAGCTTTGAGAGCAGGGACTGAAACTTCCCATGGCAAATAATTCATTCATGAATCCAGGTTACAAAGCCATTGTAAAATCTGGATGTTTACCAGTCCTTTTCAAAGAATAGTTTATTCTTACCCAACTTTAGGAAGAATTCAAGCTCTGTACCAGCCTTACCTTAGATATCTACATTTGGAGGAAAAAAGAAAGTAGCAAATTTCTTTCAGATAATGAGATTTTTCTTTGTCCTTAACAGCGTGTTAAGATCCAATTAATAAAAATATTAGAGAGATAACACTGCCCAAAGTAAGGTGTGAGGCTGGCCATATGCTGAACTCTGTAATACAGATTTTTATTTAACAGTAATTGTAAGGCAGAGAGATGGAAAGAAATAGGAAAAAGAAAGAGAAAGAATAACAGTAGAAAGGTCTATAGTCATGCCCTGTTGGATCCTGCCACAAGACAATTGTTGCAATTTCAAAGTCTGTTGGTCAAAGTGATGATCACTGTGTGATCCATCAGGGGTGGGGGAAACCCACAAAACAGGATCCACTGGGTTTATATGTGCTCGGGTTCAGGTGGGAATGCCCAGGTACCTTCGCTGGGGTGTGAAGGTAGGATTACTGGAGTTTCACACTGAAGGATGTAATGTTGTGGATGAGAGAACTCTTTGGTGGTTTAAGACATTACAGCTGCCTCTCAGGTCAGCACAGCTGAGTCAACAATAAACAATCAGAAGGAGTGAATACCTTCAGGCTACTTGTAAATGTCCAGATACTTCCCCTGAGGGGAGTTTTCATACCTGAGCCATTATGTAAGGGCACGATCAAAAGCACTATGCTGCCTCATGGGATTTGCCTCTTTCCAGCCTTCTCCCTCATCCTGTTCAACACCCAGTTGTAGCCTCCTGTGATGGGTGTGCACTGCCCTCTGCACCTGGGGGGTTAAGAGATCGATAGTTTGAGTCATTAACCAGTCAAGCCTCTCACATAGTGTTTCACCCAGTTTGTGGGGTTTCTAGAGGCCCCTTTTTGTATAATGAATGGTCCACTAGTCAGTAAATTAGGGAGCCCGATGTTTCAGTACAGAATAACAGTAGCATGGTACTCCCATTCCTGGGTAACACTCAAATCACAGACTGTAAATAAAGTAGGTGGAATATATAGAAGGGTGAAAGCTCTTTTAACTGTTCTCCCAAAACATGGATTTGTATGATTATAAAAGTTAAGGAGAAAGAGGTGTGTAGAGTCAAAAGGAATCAGATTTCACTTTTACAGATGTCTGTGGGACAGATTAAGACAGGTTTTCTACCTCTGAATTTCTGTGATATATGTTGACAGTTTTATAAAGAGCTCCTGGGAGGAGGACCCACTTTATCTTAGGAAATCTTCACAGAGCACTAAGCTTACAGGGCAGTGAACAGGCTGGGCACCCAAACCAGTGAACTGCATGATACCATGGAAGTGAGGGAAGTGTTTGTACAAGTAACTGAAGACAGGTAGACCTGATTTCTCTCTGCAGATCTCCAGAGACTGTTTAGCAAATTTAAGCAGTTCTGCTTTGAAGCTAGATGCCCATAATGTAGATGGGTCAACAATTAAGTTAGAAGGATATATAGGCAAAACTTATTTCTTCCTTGTGATCATCTTGAACCTTCTCACAGTACATTCATGTATGCAAATCAGCTAATCCAGACTACTTGTCTTGTACACAGAAATTATTTCACACCATTTTCAGCAGAGAACATACAGCTTAATGTTGGTGCATAAACTTCTTTATTTGCATTTAACTAACTTCCAAGTCATCCTGATAAACATGTTAATTGAAATAGCTTGTCTCCCTCTTTCAACAGCATTTAAAATAAGACCTAGCACAGGATTCTGCAGGGTACAATCCTGCCTAAATTAGGAGGAAGGTAAAAGAGAGGCTGGGGCTGGAGGTGGTTGTGGTGTGGAGGGGGAAATTAGGCTAACTAACAATTCAAAGGCTGTTCCTGCTTGAATACTGATGAGCCAAGTTATCTATGCTGGCCACCTGCCTAACTATTTATTTCCTGCCAATGTTTGATTGCTTGTGCTGATCTTCAGGGAACTGTTATTGTATGAATACTGCTAAATGATTTTAATCTTTATTTTAATTCCTGTAAGCTTTTAATATAATTGTAAAAGATAATAGGTGATTTGTGTGTTGTCTGATTGCTAAAACCTTTGTGCCATAATAAATGAGTACTGAAATTCCCCATGGAAATTCTGGAATATAGCCAAGGGGCAGATAACTGTGGGTGAAGGCTTAACTGAACAGCAGCAAAGTGTTGCCACTGCCCTTGCTGGAGATGCACACAGAACACTTCGTAGTGTCAACATCACATTCTTTATCTCTCCTCAGCCTGTGTAAGAGGCAGCTGTGGTCTGTTTTCTTGGCCTCTGTGTACTCATTGTGTTTTGATATCACCCAAACCTGCATGGCAAATCGTGAACACTTGCATGCCTTCCCACAAGCTCAAATTTCCACAGCAGAGCTGTGCCCATGCTCAGGGACCACAAAACCCAGCCACCTCCCCATGTTTCTTCTCTGCTCCTGAACATAATCTAGGGCATAGCATGTATTTTCCATGGTCTCAAGGCTCTTTTCCATGTCAGATACTCAACCCGGGCTCAATTCTTTATCCTGACTAGACAGATCAATGGCTCAAGCCTGCTATTACCATGCTGCTGTCCGTAATGCAGCTTGGTCTGGACCAAACAACATTCACCAAAACAGTGATGAAGCACTAGCTAAGATGACCTGACCACGGCTAAGACTACAGCTTTTACACAACCACACTATTTTAAGAAATGAGAACTTTTGCTGTATGAATGAGAAATAGCTGCTGGTGGTTGACAATATAATTTAAAGAACTGGAACTGGGAGCCACTTCTGTTGGCAGAAGAATGCAAGAAATGGTCTGTGCTGAGTCCTGGGAACTTCTTATTGCTACTGGCCAAGTAAAACTTCCACAGTCCATTTTCTAGATGGGGAGGAAGAGGTCTGTGTTAGGCCCAGTCATGCCAGGGACTGTGTCAGTAGGTGTGTTAGCCTGGGGCAGTCTATAGGTAAAAATTCTTGTTGTCTAACCTTTCCATCCACTTCTGGGTTCTCTAAAAATATTCCTCAGCATTGCTAAAGATGAAGAAACAACAAGAGTTGAGGGCAGAAGTGAGCCATCATAAGCATCACATATATCTCTCTCAGTATTTATACATATATTTATATATGTATGTGCACACACACATATATATGCACTCTATTTACACTACATTAACACATGCTCTAGCAGGTTTTGGATAATCTGCTTTAGAAATCTCCCCCCCTTCCATGCATTTTCTAAAGCTCACATGCTGGACAGACAGACATTCATTTGCAGAACTCTAGAGCAGGGTCATGACTGAGCCACAATCCATCCCTGGGCCACAGCCAAAACACTGGCCAAGGGATCAGCACCCCACAAGAGCCACAGAATTGTGTAAGTCAGACCAGAATCCATAAACAAAGACAACCCAATTCAAAGCATGTAATTCTAAAAGCATTTTACTCTAAGAGCAAATATAAGCATGATTTTGAAAAGGTTGAATTGGCTATATGTTCCAAAAATACAGATCAGGAAGGCAGGTTATCCAAAACACATCCAAATACAGGAGAATATTTCTCCTGTACCATTACATATTAAGACCCTGGTCTCTTCCTATTGGTACAATATTTCTTTATATCTCCCAGCAACTAAAAAAAGTTAAATATTTCAATCTTAAAAATTTAAATATTATCTGCAATGCACCTTAGATGCCTTTACTGAGTGTCTTCCAGGAATCTCTATGAGATCTGTATACAGCAGTTCTGTTCATACAGATCTTAATCATGAAGCATAAGAATTTAGATAATTGATAAAGAAAAAAATTATTCTAGAGTTACCACATAATTCAGAGGAGAAAAAAGAGTAAAATTATGTTTTTTCTTAACCACCTTTTATTTATGAACTTTGTTAATGTTGTTAAGGCATGTGAACTCCCTGCTCTGCCCTGGTTGCTGCTATAGCAGTGTGTCAGGCAGTCTACTCCCTGCACCTGCTGTGTTTCAGTTACAAAGAGATGTAATCTGCAAAACTGGCTATCCTGTTGATTTCTCTTTTCATCATACAACCACGTTCAGAGATCTGAACAATGTGATACCTATCATCTTCATATTTAATTTTGCCTTAAATAATCTTTAATTTTTTATTACTCTAATAGCACTCAGAGATTTTAACCAAAATAAAAATTTAAAAAATTAATTTTTAATTAATTTTTTAATTACACAACAAAAAACAACCAACCAAGCAACAAAAAAACCCAACCCAACAAAAACCCCCAAACCTAAGGTGTATGTAACTGTGTTTGGTATAATTATATATGAACACATTTACAGGGCAGACTGAAGCACAACAGAGAGGTATGGAACTAGCTTTAAACTGTATGTATAAAATCATTCCACTTGGGCAGAACTAAGGTCTGACATATATAATACAGTGGTCAAAAGAGGCCAACTCAAGCGAGAAGCTGTGGGAGACAGAGAAGGAACAAAGCAACCACAAAAACTAAGCTAAGGCTAGCTGTGTTACACATCTATTGCTGTCTTTCACTCGAACACACCTCTCTATGTACCAACAGGAACCCCAATCCAACTGCCTTTGACCACACAGTTATTGCATTAACTGCAGGTGTAAGATGTAAAGGCTAAAAACATAGATTTCAGAGAAAAAGTTGCCTCTGGTTGCTGCTATTGCTGCTGCAGCAAAGTCTGCTGAGGCTGTAGCATGTTTGCTGCAGGAGGAAGCTTCCATGTGCAAGAACATGGAGAAATCCTACCTTCCCCATTTATGTTTGTAAAGTCTACCGTCACAAGAAACAAGCTGTTACTTTAGCACCCCCCAAACCGAGACTGGGCAGTCAGATGAAAGTGGTTAAATTACTAGAGCCTGTTTTCACTTTCACAATCGATACAGTTATTTATCACCTCATATTGAAAACTAGGTTTTCTGTCCTCTCGGACATGGCTAGTATTTAAACATTTATACACAGCACTTAGACAGCTCTTTCCACTGCTGAGAAGACTTTGAACAACTTTGATGTTCATGTTCATTGTAACTCAATTTGGTTTATGCTTTGGGTTTTCTAGGTTTGCTTTTTTCTTCCAGTTTAATGAATAGCTTTAGAAGTCATGCTGATAAAGAGAGTTAGCTATAATAATATCTATAGTCTTGCAAATTAAAAAAAAAAAATCCATTCAATTTGCAATGTATATGTCACCACTTGACACTTTGACCATACACAAGACACCTAAAATCAGAATGGGAAATTTAGTTCAGACCTGATTAAGAGAACAACTGAGGCTGGATAGCACCTCTTGAGATCAGCTAGTCAAACACTGTCCATCTGAAGGGTCAGGTAGAGCAAGTTGTATGTGATTTCATATTGAATGTCACCAAGGATGGAGATTCCACAACCCCTCTGAGCAACCTGTTCCTGTGTTTCACCATCCTTACAGTAAGAATAGTTTTAAGCTAAAGTTCCTGTGCCATTTTGTACCCATTGCCTCTTATCTTGTACAACTCTTCAAGCCTGGCATTTCCACTAGCTTTCAGTCCACTTCCCTGTCCATTCATCTAGCCCATATTTTATTAGCTGTCTATGAAAATATTACAGGAAAGTGTCAGAAGGCTTCCAAAACCTGAGAAAAACAACATCTAGATCTCTACCTTTCTCGTCAAGCTGGTCTTGTGTTATAACAAAATATAAAGTGCTAGGCAAATTATAAAACTTTAAATTAGAACCACAAGGATTTCTAGAAAAAAAAAAAGAGAAAAAAAACCAACTTTCTACCTGAATCTATTTCAAAAGGTTAATTTGAACTTCATAAAAAGCTATAGAAATACCATAATTATATTATCTTAACTAGTACAACTCTATACAGAACCAGACTATGTGAATTCATTCTATTCTGGGAAAGATTGAGGATAAAGAGAATGGAACACACAACCCCTCACACCATACTCACTCATTTTCTGTGTAACATTTTTTTTCCTAAATGTGTTTTAGTTTATGTAGATAGGGAGAAAAATGAACTCTGGTTTCATAGCTTTACATAATTCCTCTACCCATAATATTAACAGAAGAATAAATATATTTTGTCACCAATCTAGTAACAATAATACACGTTGGAACACTCTTATTACATGTTTTCAAATACAATCACATATGCTGTGAACATTAATGCCTGCAGTTTGAACTTCAATTCAACTCCCTTATATGTTCTCCCAAAATTACAAAGAAAGAAAAGCTACATGTGTTAAAAAACCACAAAAATAATGCTAAATATATTTTTTCCAAAGGAAAATAATTTTGAGGTTGATGCCTTTTAATTTCCTTGCTTCTAGAAAGGAACATGGAGAAACACTTTAATAATACCTACAAGCTAGTTAGATTAGGTTTGTATAATAAGTCAAACTTACAGACTTCTCTCATTGTGATCTCCTTATCGGCAAAAATAGTACCATAAAATTTTATAGGCCCATCTACTGTTTTGTGGTACAACAGCTGTTACCAGCTGGAGATCCTTTATGCTCACTTGAACTATGTTAAAAAGCATTTCCCTAGTCACCTTCAAATGAATATTTTTTAATCCTTTTCATGACATTTTATAACTTCAAGTCCCTCTTGAAAAAATTCAAACTGCAATTACATATAGATTGGAAAGATTAAATGGCTTTTGATTGTACTTTAACAGAAAGAGTGACAGCAAGTATAATAAAAAATCCCACAAGTGAACTACAAAGCTTTTTAAAATCTCTCACCAGATCACTGAAATTACATAAACAGAACAGTACATCTTACCTGTCATTTACTATAGCTGACAGATTTTGATTGATTCTACCTGAATAAGTGTATCTTCTGCTTTTCAAGGGTATTAATACATATTCACAGATGTACTCTTTCAGGAAAGAGTAACTGGAAATTGAGCAACAGGAACCACACAGTTTTTAAGTGTTTCACCAAACAGATGTACTACAGTAAAAAGGTGACAAGCTTTCCACAATTTTTTAAATCTGATTCTGATTTGGATTCACATCCAAACTAAATACTAGATGAATATCAGGGGAACAAAGAAAGGTGAGAATTTCCATAAAAGAGAGAAGTGAGGCTTTCCTTCACTCATTCAAATCCCTGTTGGGTCAAGGGGTGTAAGTGAGCTGCTCCATGAGGGAAAGCATGCTGAGGAACAGCAAGACAGGCACAAGGCAGTATCTTCACCTTCAACAAGCACAGTCCAATCATACAGCCCCACTCAAGAAAAAGAGCAAAGCAGGCCTGGTGACTGGAAATTTGCGGACAGCAGCTATTACATTTTACCTATTGAGCATACCTCAATTAATAAGGGAGCTGCTAATACACTAAGAGATATCAACACAGTCCTTCCAATTAACCTTTCATATAACATTTCCCAATTCTTTTTACAGGAACTTTTGCATGAACATGACCACACGGAAGAAAGAGGTCAGCTAAAAACTGACTCTGTGTGGTCTGCCCAATATCATTTCTGTTTGACACCAATGTTGACATAACAAGAAATGAGGCCTCAACTTTTCACCCCTCAAAGTTAATGCATGAATTACCAAACAGTAAAATAAGAAATTAAGTTTTGTGCTTTTCAAAAGTTACTGCTTACTAAAAATAAATACCAAGCAGACTTTAAAAATAGATTTTATTTAGTAATTGGAAAAATATACATTGCACTGGATATTTGGAATCCTACAGTAACTTAAGAAGCATTTTTAAAAGATAAACTGATGGTTAATTGTAAAAGCCTAGTCCTGCCACACTTCACAGTTAAACTGTAATGAGCACAGGAGGTTATTACAGTTTTAAGTAATTGATTAATATTTCATATATATATAGGTGATTATTAATTCATTATCACCTCAATGAAAAGTTTAGGTTCTTTTGTACAAAGGCTATTTACGCAAAGAAACACAGGATCTACACAATATCCTAAAATCAAAGTGCTTCTGAGGCTGTGTATTGCTTAATGCTAAAACCAATGTAAGAAAACTAAAATAGTCCAGCTGATGTTTATAAATTACTAGTTACTAAGTTTATAAATTCTCTAGCATATAAAATACATACAAAACAAGTCCACAAAAACATGACTGTGATTGCAAATCGATAGTTAATAGATAAATAGCAGAATCTCCATAAAATAATAAATTATTGCCTCCATTTTGAACAATGGAGGCAAGCATTATTAAAGCTAGAACAAACTAGCGAGTTTCAAACATATTTTATTTATGTAAAATTTTAGATCTCTTCTGAGACCTGTTTGTGGATTAAAAGGCTTAAATTATTTATCTTGTGGTGTTTTTTTTTCCCTCCAACATAGCTTAGCATCTTCTTGCTTCTGCAACAGTAATATTAAAAGCCTTCCTCTGATTTCAGCAATTCAGTGTTATTCTTTAGCCAGAGCCAGCTTTACATAGAAATGAAAACACACAAAAAATTTAGGACAACCTCACAACAGCCGAGTCAAATCATGCCTTTGATTCAATCTTAAAAACTGCTTTAAACTAAGTATGGATTTTCATTCTTTGCGACGCCTTCCTCCACTGAGTGTGTTACCCACAGCTCAGATACAATTTTAAATTTTTTCCCAAATGTTCTCCTGAGTGCTTTCATCTCTTCTACCCGTGAATGGTCTTCTCCTACAACAATATGGGAAACACCCTCTTCAAGGCAAGAAACTACGTTTGCCCCATAAAAACGGAGTTCCAAAGCTCTAATTGATAGTGTACTTCCAGGGATTTTGCTTTTGGGCTCATTAACAACAGCATAACAGTCCGCATAAATAGTGCTTCCTCTGAATATACCCAGCTGACAACTGTTACACCAATAACGTTCTTCTAGCTCTGCAATCAAGTCCAGAGGCATTGCCTTATTGTCTTTTATTCTTGAAAACACTTCCTTGAGCTGTGCAACATCTGTGTTTGCTGTGTAACTGTCTCCATAACAATCATACTCACGAGCAAAATGTTCTTTTGTGTCAGGAGACATGTGAATCATAAATGCTGGTTGCCAAGGCACCAGCATTTTGGTTTGAAAACACTGAAGGAGCCACTCTGCCCTCACCACATCATATTTGTTGGAAGCAATGATGTTTTTCACTCTGACATTCTCAGCTCCTACAATGACACAGTAAGTCTCTGGCCCTGGGTTCTGTACCACACTGCCACCACACTGGGCTATTCTGCTTTCCAGCTCAGACTTTGAGTATTTTCCTGTTCCTGTCATAACACAGAACTCAACATCTTCAAATACATTTGAAACCTTGCTTACACTAGAAAGATCAGGAGCTTTAAATTGCTCAGCTATTCCAATTATCTTCCTCACCTTTGAAACAGTTTTCCTTTTTTTCTCATGTGGCTCATCATACTCATCTATATGAAGGTGCTTAGATGCCAGCTTTCCTTGTGCTTTGCTTCTGAGGTCTTCTAACATGTCTGAAGTCATGCACTCGTACCATTCTTTGTCTTCCCTTATCTTCTCAATTCGTGGGAATCTCAAAGTACAGTCAGTTTTGTACATATCACTGTCAACAATCTCAGCTGCCTTGATCTGAACTATGACAGAGTTGCAAGGTTCGATGTACATTTCAGGTTTTTCAGTTCCGCACAGAATGTTTCCAGGAGGGTCCTTCCTATGGTAGGGCTTCCAGTGTTTGGCCAGTTTCAAGCCTAGATCATGCAACTCTTTCATAGTATAGCCAGAGCCAACACGACAAATGGAGTGGAAAACGGTCGGTTTTTCATTTGGAGGGGGTGTCTCTGCAACAGCACACAGAAAATGAGACATCATTCCACCACGACACCCCTTCCCCCAGTAACCACCAACAATTAAAAGGTCCAGCTCATCCATCAGTCCATTGACATATTCTGGCTTGATTTTTAACCAGCCTTCCCCACGTTTGTCAGGCTTGTAGGTGGACATGGGATCTTTCACCATAATCCCTTCCTCTCTGTTATCTATTGCTTCATTTAAAGCATCAATTACTTCTTTTCTTGTTCTGGCACTTGTCTTATGGACAATTTGTATCCTGCCCTTTATCGGGGTAAATACACTACTTAAGATTTCATATCTTTTGCTTAGTACTTCATGCCCCAACTTCTGATCATTAATCATCAATACATCAAATACACAGAAGCAGGTCTGCAGATCAGAGTCCTCCATCATTCTTTTTATGTCAAATTTGTTCCCTTTTTGCATAAAGGTTTGTGTCTCAGGATTGTAAGCCATCATTTCACCATCAAGAATGCAATTTTGTATATTGCTCTTAAATACATTATGAATAAAAGGCGTTAATGAGCCTTCAAGGGGTGAAGCACCAAACTGCTGAGTATAGTCAAACCCGTTTCTGGAGAAATACTTGTACACATCCCCATCTTTGTGCATCTGCATACGTTCACCATCCAGCTTAGTTTCTATGTAGAATGTGTGGTTACTCATTTGTTTCTCAATTTGCTGGACATCTGCAATAGCAGCAAGCATTGGTTTAAAGGCATAAAACAACATGATAGAAACATCACTAAGTGAGACAGAGGGATCATGCAGTTGTCTGCAAACTTTTTCCAAATCAGTAGTAACGTTGTGCAATTCAGCAGCATCAGGATGAAAAATGGAAAATATGGTTTGTTGACTAACACCAAGCTTTAGATCCTTTATAATCATTCGGATAAGCCATTTTTGTTCTAGCGCTGTGCTCTGGGTAATTAACTGAAGAAGACTTTTCTTTAATTGACCCTTGTTTTTAGCAGCATTATTATTAGCTATTGCATCTAAGTGTTCATTCACTTGTTCTATTGTCAGTCTGCCTTCTTTTGGGCTCCTAGGTTTCAGCACAAAGTATGCAATCATTGCAAAATCTCCAGCATCACCACGTGAGCCCGTAGGTGTTCTGTAATTTAAAAGCTTTGCAGCATCCTTTCCATCTTTTGGTAAATGGAGCAGTTCAATATAGAGCTTCGCAAGCATAGTTTCTTTAATTCCATATGCCATCCTTTCTCTTTCCAACTGTGGGAGAATAAGTCGCATAGCTGGGTAAAAGGAATCTGTGACGTCTTTCTCTTTTTGATGAAGTGCATCATGGAATTTCCTCCAGGAATCCAGAAAATCCTTGAAACACTTGGTTTTCTCTGGGCGAGATTTGCACTTTGTAATTCGCTCCAGAGTAGAACACAGATCTGCAAAAGGCACATGAGAGGCCACGGTTTTTTTAGGAGGAGGCTGCAAAACAGGTGCAGAAGCCATCAGTCAGTTTTTCACTGGGGAAAAAAAAAAATTATTAACAAAACATCACGTTATTCTGTCTAAAAATAAAAAAAAGCCCATCTCTAATTAGGATTTACGTTTTCTCTCATATTTGTAACCAAGATCTAACCACTATCTTAAAGGTTGCCAGCTGGTTCCTCAGGTACGGGTCAAACTGAGCAGGGAGGCTGCGACACTGACACACGGACATCACCTCGGCAGGTCTGCGCAGCAGGAGAAGGCACCGCGCTCCCCTCCCGCTGCTGCCCAGGAGGGAGCTTCCAGTGCTCGGAGACCGATTTCCTCCTCCACCTTCCCCGAGAACGCAGCCTGCCCCGGACACCACCCGCCTGGGCCCCGGCTGCTCCCGCTGGCGGAGGGAGCGGTGCCACCGGGGCCGG
>JAHLSL010000014.1:7409597-7440121 GCA_025920805.1 Petroica traversi | reverse complement strand
CAGCGGCGATAAAAGTTCCCGCAGGTGCCTTCCTGCGAAGCCCCGGGAGATCTTTAGCTTCTTGGCAGCAAGGGCTTGCTCCAGTGGTTCGTGTGTCTCCACTGCCAGATGGAACAATTCCTGCAAAGGGGTGCTTGTAGAAGGTGGGGCTGGTGGTAATTGTAGTGTTCTTAATGGGCCAAGTGATTGTTTTGAAAAGGCTGAACTCGGTGTTTCTCTGAAGTCGAAAAGGAAGTAAATTAGCAAGCCTGGAAATTACTGTGTTTTAGCAGCCTATGGTCCCTAGAAAGTTAAGGCTCTGAAGTAGCGAAGGGTGGTTTGTTGTTGTTCAGGTTTTTTTTTACACAGTATCATCGTAATTCAAGGTACTGAATTATGGTGATGCTTTGTAACATTTGTCGGTCGGGAGGAGAAGTATCACCCGAGATAAAGGGAAAACATTCTCAGTTGTCAATATGTACCACTTGATGCAGAGCTGAGGATGTTGGCTGTTTGAAATAAGTAGGACAAGTGACTCGTTGATTTTAAAGCCAGAGCCATGAAATGTGTGATGCTTAGGTTATTCTTACTGTACTTTTTCCTTTGTTAGGACTTGCTACTTTGCTGTTGTTTTTCTTTTTTTCTTTTTTCTTTTTTCCTCTTTCTTTTTATATGAGTGTCTCTGTAGGGTTTTAGAACTAAGGAAATGTATTTTTCTTGTCCTTTCTAAGCATGTAGGTTTTCCTCTGGATCTGTCCCCACTCTGAAACTAACTTTTTGTAGTTGAGGACCTTAAATTTCTATTTACAGATGTCTTCCAAATAAATGTAACGCCTGTGCAAAACTTGGCTGTATCTGGGGGAAGTAGAGTCTAGGAAAAGGAAGTGGAGACAAATAGAGGTCGTTCAGAATTTCTTAAGAACACAGAGAAGTATTTGATTGTCTTTGTTTGCTTTGTAATCCTTTGGATTGTAATCCTTTGCAGTGAGAGTTAAGACTTAATTTTTTTTTTTAAAGCTCTTTAATGAGGAAGCAGCCATTAAACACCTGATTCTGATTCTTAGCACTAACTTTAAAGCTACTTATGTACTAAAAGTTTTAAGGAGAGAGTACAATGTTTGTTTTTATGCGCTCTGTATATGTGCTATGACAATATTAAAATTATTGTAATTACATATGTATATTATTATAATATTGCGGTATTGTTATATACTGTGTGTTGTGTATATAGTCCAGGACATGTTGCTGTGGTTCTTGAATTTCGTTAAAAGATGTTTTCAAGTTTTAGATATTTCAAATAAGCTTTCAGATTGACAGGAGGAGCAGAGGATGCACAATTTCATTAGTGAAGCAGTTGTAACTTCTAGGGAGTTTGACTCTTATCACTTCTTAATTTTCTTTCAAGTAACAAGATAATCAGTAAATTACATGTGTTATTCAAAACAGTTTTACTCAAAATTCATAAATGGAATTGTCTTTCAGGCAGAGATGAGGCCTGGGAAATCATCACATCTAAAGGTAAATGTTTTATAATATGATTAGTGTATAAAAATGGTACTTTTTAATACTAAAAACCTACACAAAGATAAAACAACAGAACCTGTGACAGATACAAGAGTAATTTCAGGTACCATTCAAAATGAATGAAAAATTGTTCCCTAGTACTTTGAATATACACTTGAATTACTATGATTTTTTTTTTCAGTTGACTATGGCATTAATAATTTTAAAATAGCATTTGGGCAAAGCAGAATATTGGTAAAATGCCTCGATCATAAAGAGTTTATTTTTTTCTCAAAATTTTTATTGTTGTGAATGATTTGTATTTTCAGAAATTAGCTAATTTAGGAACTTGGAGCTCATCTGCTAGAACATAGAGTTTTGCAATAGTTCCTAGGCTGTGGATCCTGCAGTGGAGATGTATAGATACATGGGGATGTGTGTATATCAATATATGTATAGATCCAAACACAAAGCTGAAATTCACCGCTTCCAAATTTCCTTTCTGTTTAGAGAGATAATACGGTTCTGTGGCAGGTTAAGCCAGAGGTACAACAGCAGTCTGACTAAGTCTTATTTTCATTGAGTCTTCACATTGAGTTGGGCTGCGTTGCTGGTCCTGTGTGGCAATGGTTTCCACAGTAAAGCTTTGTATTTCAGTACTGTCTTCTGCTTGTCTGTTAAGCTTACGGGCATCACCAAATTAATACTTGTAGGAAGTATCAGGATTCCTAAAGGCTGGCTGTTCTAATGCACATTATGAGATGGAATTTTTTTTAAATGCCCTTATGCTCACTTTCCTAGCCTTTAATTTAGTTTAAATAATCAGTGGTTATGATATACTGTGAATACTGTAAAATGGGATGTGGCTCTTTATTATAGGAAAATCTTGTTGTTTTCAAAGTTACAACAATTACTTAAAATGCAGTGCTGTAATACAGTATTTCTTTAATTTATTTTCTTTTTTAGTGAAGCACGAATGTCCTGCCAGAACTTAAAGGGGTGAATGCTTCTTGATATAACTGGGACATCAGACAGTTATGGGGCAAGTCCATGACTGATTGTTGTAGTCTAGGAACAGATGCAGTCTTGTCTAGAGTGAGGATCAGGTTTGTCCAGGTGTGGGATGCTCTCTTTCTCAAGTTAACCACGTCATAATCTAAATACACTGTTCTCCCACTCTCATGCTGTTTTCACATTATTCTAGCCCCCTGTTAGTTGCAAAATTAGAGATGCAAGAGAAATGCAGTACATGCTCTTCATAATTCAAGACAGAGTATTTGCATCATAAGATGTTACTTTTTCAACTACATGAAAGGTTTAGAACTTCCCATCCAGCACACCAGGAGTGAGAAATACAGACCAAGAGGAGTATTTTGTGTGTGTGTGTGTTGTCTTGCAGTATGTTGAACAGTCTCAAATCTCATATACTTCAAAAATGCTGACTGCTCACTGAATATTATTATATTAGATTACCCTTTTTATTTCTCTCTTTCAAGTGGAAATTTTGTTCTGTTTTTATGATCTTTGACTGTCCAAGATAGTGTTTGGAAGGTCTGCTCTTTGAGCTTCATGGAGAGTGCGGATTGTAGCTTTATTGAGAATCAGCTTGTATTGATTTGGCTTAGAGTCTCTTTCAGGCCTGTATACTTGTTTGAGAAACCTTCCTTTTCTGCTCTAGTGATCTTTTAATTGGTATTGGAAGGTGGGGAAGAACCTGGGAAAAACTTTTATCTTAGTCCCCCAGCTAACAAATCTTGCAATAACTGTGAATGGCTGGAAATGAATGGAACTGGTGAAGTTTTACAGAGCTGGGAAAAAAACTTTAATAGTAATGTAATTGTTCAGTATTGCAGAGTAGTCCGGTTAATTTAAATATGCAGTGAGCATGAAACATTTGTGGCTGTGAAGTTTGCTCTTCCTGTTAACTACTTGAGCTTTAGCTGTAGGCTTTGCAATTCCAGTGGCAAAGTATTTATATATACCTGTATAGGTATATCAGAAGTAATTGCACAGCAGCACTATCTTAATAGTATAGCATTTTGATAATATTAGCCTGCTGAAATGAAAATAGAAGTGGTGCCCTTCTTATGAAGCTGACATGACTCATAAAGCCCTTCTCATGAAGCTGTGGGTATCAGTCTCCAAATAATAACTCTTAGTTTATGTGGTATAGCCATTGCAAAACTTCATCACATGAAGTGTGATTTTTATTACTTCGTTGTGTCTTAGTAGTTTTGTTTAACACTTGGTCTCTTTCTTTTGTGAATATCTTGTTGAGAAAGCATTTTTGGAGTTTTTCATTTTGTAAGAAAGTCAGTAAAATGTTGAATAGTGTAGGTAAGGAGAATGGTTTTACTCTCTCATTATCAATATTCTTATAGTATTGAAATGTAATGCAGGAAATGTTTGTTACCTTTTTTTAGGAAGTTCTCTTAGAAATTAAGAGTGAAGAGTGAATAATGAAGTGTCTACTAATCACTGTCTTCTAATCATTGAGTTATTTTCAAGGGAAATGGATCACAAGAATTAAATTTTTTTATAGACAATATTTCTGCATACTTGGATGTGGATAATAAACGTGAACTTATGCATAATATAAGAGAACAAAGTTGGTATAACTGCACGTTTAGACTACTTTGTTTCACCAGTTTTATGTATTTGGAGTAGATACACTATATAAAAGCTTAATATCACATTGGTTTTGATTAATATGTGAATCTGAGGATGTGACAGATTTATTTTTATTTCTGATTTATTTCTAATTTTTGCATAAAATAGAGATGGCAGTTTTTCCTGGTCAGATTGAGTACTCATATCTGTGAAATGCAAAGGCTATAGTTGCAGAGGTCACCTTTTATCACTTGAGCTTACCAAGATGGCTGGTGTAAAATGCTTGGATGCATCTCTGCATGTCAAACTCTTTGGAGTTTGAATTCAGATTATTGCTGTGCTATATCATTTTAGGAGATTATAACTTTGTGTCCAAAGTGGAACTATTATCTGCTGTATAACTTAGTGTTCTCAAACAAGCTGAGTTTGTGTTGTCTGTTCCAGGTAGCATGATTTTTCAATTCAGTGGTGACTGAATGGTTACTGTAGTTTTTGTGTAGGTTTGGCAGTTTTTTTCTGTTTCCATATGAACCAGGAGTGAATACTGTGAGAACTTTTGTGGATGCTGGGAGACTTAACTATCTCTTTTGGATGGAAAGAAGGTTTAATCCATTGTCATTAACATCACTCTCCTCATTTTATACCATGTGTATGTTTTTGTCATGAGTCTGTTTTCATCTTTATTTTCAGCGGTGCTTTTCATCAACCAAAGAATAATGTAGTTAGCTGACTCTTTTCATTGGTCTTGCATGATGATAAAATCTTCCATTCAGCTAAAGACTTAATGCAGTTTACTGATCTGATAGTAGAAAATGATTGTTATAAATTTAAAGCAATCCAAATATAGCAAAAAAAGCCGATGCAAATGTAACTACAGTGTGGTATCTTAGTATATAGGAGTCTCTCTTTTTCTGAGCAGTTCGGGTGTTACTCTGTAACCACATTTGATAGAAATGCTGAAAGAGCCGCTAACCCAAAGCGGTGCTGGGATGTGTAGTGAGTCTCCACTGGCTGCAGAGTGAGGTGCAGAGGCTTACTGCATGCTACTTAGCAACTTAGAAATAAAGGTTATTTTTGTTTGTGGTCGCTGTATTCTAGAGTTACTTACATGAGCAGCTTTGACAAACTGGTGATACAATCAGAGTGAAATTAAACTTGGAAAGGTCTGATATTTTATTGAGGTGTTCCAGATAACTTTTACATTTTTAACATTATAAGTGAACCATTTTGTCTTTCTCATACTTTTTTGATATAGTCTGTAAGGTTGTTCTCTTGGTTAGTAGGAAAGTCTCAGGGAAAGCAGAAGTTACTGTGGTCTCAGTCAACCAGTGTTCTAGGGCTGTAAATGGACTTTGCCTGCGGAAATATTGTAAATGGGATTTTGAAGAGTTCTAAAGCCTTTCCTTATGTTTGTTTTTGTGCTTGTTTTACAGAGTCAAATGGTTTCTAAAAGTTCAAAGGGAGTTTGCTACCAAATTTTATGTTAATGCTTCAATACACTGACTTGACATTAATCTTCTGCAAGTACAAATGTTTAAATTGCTTCCTTTTTCTTTTCCCTATATTTATATGTACACATTTGGATTCTTTTGCAGGATTTACTTGGAGTAAAAGATCACTGACTTCTACAATGGAAAAATCATGGATGCTTTGGACCTTTTTTAAAAGATGGCTGCTAGCTTTGGCTTCCTGGTCTTGGAGTCTCTGCCGTATTTGTCTTTTGCCCTTGATAGTGACTTTTCACTTGTACGGAGGCATTATACTACTTATATTAATATTTGTATCAATAGCGGGTATATTATATAAATTCCAGGATGTTCTGCTTTACTTTCCTGAACAGCCCTCTTCATCACGCCTTTATGTTCCTATGCCTACTGGTATACCACATGAAAACATCTTCATCAAAACCAAAGATGGAGTTCTTCTCAATCTTATTCTGCTGAGATACACAGGGGACAATGCAGCATATTCTCCGACCATCATTTACTTTCACGGGAATGCAGGCAACATTGGCCACAGGTTGCCAAATGCTTTGTTAATGCTGGTAAACCTGAAAGTAAACTTAATTCTGGTCGATTATAGAGGGTATGGAAAAAGCGAAGGAGAAGCAAGCGAAGAAGGCTTGTACTTAGATTCTGAGGCTGTCTTAGACTATGTGATGACTCGGTCCGATCTTGATAAAACAAAAATTTTTCTTTTTGGCCGTTCCTTAGGGGGAGCAGTAGCTATTCATTTAGCTTCTGAAAATTCCCATAGGATTTCTGCCATCGTGGTGGAGAACACCTTTCTTAGCATCCCGTACATGGCCAGCACTTTGTTCTCTTTCTTTCCCATGAGATACCTTCCGTTATGGTGCTACAAAAATAAATTTCTATCCTACAGAAAAATCTCTCAGTGCAGAATGCCTTCTCTCTTCATCTCTGGGTTGTCTGACCAGTTAATTCCACCAGTTATGATGAAGCAACTTTATGAATTATCCCCAGCTCGGACTAAGAGATTGGCAATATTTCCTGATGGAACTCACAATGACACTTGGCAGTGCCAGGGTTATTTCACTGCACTTGAACAGTTCATCAAAGAAGTAATAAAGAGTCACTCCCCTGAAGAAATGGCGAAAACATCATCTAACGTAACAATAATATAATTGATATTCTTCTTTGGGGTGGGGCAAGTACCTGCACTGTACCTTGATTTGTGAAAAGTGGTAAAAGAATGTCTGTTTTTAAATGTATGTCATGTCTGTACTTGCCTAAAGAGTGAAATTAAACTTGGAAAGGTCTGATATTTTATTAAGGTGTTCCAGATAACTTTTACATTTGCAGCATTGTAAATGAACCATTTTATGTCTTTCTCATACTTTTTTGGTATCTCTGTCCATATATTCCATTTGTTTGATATGTACAACAGATGCTATTAAAGAAACTTGCTACAAAAGTAGTACAGAATGTATTTAGAACAATGGGAGGTTTTTCAGTATTCACTGCTGTATGTGTGAGCTTTTTGGACAGCCATGGTTAGCACAATGATTTGTTGCTTCTCTTAAAGTTTATTTAAAGTGTGCCATGCATGAGATTAGTGTTTTATTTCTTGAAATTTTATATTATGCAAAGTGGGAAGTCTTTAATGTTCTAAATAATATAAAATAACATAAATGGTAGAGTATACCTGCAGGTATACTATCCTGGGTTATAACTGGTTTTTATGGTTATGCAAACTTACATATGTCAAACTGCAGCTGAAGATGAAAAGATACTTTCCTTATTTTCATTTATTATTTGTAATATAATAGTGCCCAAAAGGTTGTATGTGCCGAACATTGTGACTTCAGGATTTTACCCAGGCAATTTCTCCATAGAAAATAGAAGTAACTTTCAGAAAGAGATCAGTGCAATCTAAGCTCCTTTCTGCCTCAGGCTCTTCTCACTAATGTACAGGCAAACTCTTTGTTAGTATTAGTCTGCTTGTGCATTTGAGCTGGTGTTTCTCAAGGCAAAATGGGTGGTCATACAAGGCAAAAGTAGGTTTTTGTGTTCATAGTGTTAAATGGTTGTGCCCTTTATTTATACCTCCTAAAGAAACAAATTCAAATAATTACCAGTGCTCAAATGATTCGGGATAAATGTGTACAGTTGTTACAGTAAGGATAATGAAAATGAGCAGATAGTCCAAGGCAGTCGTATCATTGAGGGTAGGCTCTGCAGATACTGACAGACTGGAGCAACAAGCCAAGGCCAACTACATGAGGTTCAACAAGGCCAAAGGCTGGGTCCTGTACTTGGGTCACAATGACCGATGCTGCACTGCAGATTGAGGAAAGAGTGGTCAGCAGAACCAGTGATGCTGGTTAACACCGGCTGGATTTAAGCCTGCAGTGTAGCCAGGTGCTCAAGAAGGCAAATGACATCTTGGCCTCTATCAAAAATAAGAGTGGCCAGCAGGACCAGAGGAGTGATCATGCCCCTGTATTTGGCACTGGTGAGGCCACACCTCAAGTCCTATGCTCAGTTCTGGGCCCTTAGTACAAGACTACATTGAGGTGCTGGAGCGAGTCTGGAGGAGGGAAGGTCTGGAGCACAGGTCCTGTGAGGAGCAGCTGAGAGCTATCGTGGTGTTTAGTCTGAAGAAAAGGTGGGTTGGGGAGACCTTATCGCCCTCGACAACCACTGGAAAGGAGGCTGTAGCAGAGTTGGGGTCAGCTTCTGGCATGTTTCAAGTGCAAGGATGAGAGGCAATGTCCTTACATCAAAAAGGTTCAAATTAGATGTTATAAAACAAATTTCACTGAAAGAGTGGTTAGGTAAGTTGCCCATGTAGGTAGTGGGATCACCTTCTCTGGAATCATTCAAGAGTCATCTGGCTGTGGCACCTTGGGGATATGGTTTAGGGGTGATTATGGTGCTGTTAGGTTGATGATTGTAGTAGATGAACTTGAGGGTCTCTTCCAACCTTGATGATTCTGTGATCAAAGATGTATGCTGTTAGCTCAGTCTCTGATGAAGTGTGGGAGCTGTTTAAATCTCTTCTGCAGGTTTAATTACTCATATGCTGCAGCTGAGTTTGCCTCTTCAATTTTTATTTCTTTTTAATGGAAAGATCAAATTGGAAAATATTCCACACAGTCTATAAAGCTGCCCTTGGATTCAAATTTTTAAGTAAACTCTTCTGCCATGTCCTGATTCAGAAAACCATCTCAGCACACACAAAATCTGTTTCAAGAGGGACAGTCATATTTTAAGCTTGTGCTTAAGTTCTTTGGTTGAATAAAACTGCTTTCCTGAACTGGTGCCTTAATGGTTATGCCTCCTAATGGAATTACTGTTCTTACGTATATGTGGGTAATAGTTGTCAGCAGTTGGTAGATAGAATGATACATCTTTCCATATTCTTTTTTAATTTTTAAATAAACATACATACCAGAAGCTGTTGCTTTCTCTGGTAAGTATCTTTTGTGATACTATCATTAAGGTTTTCTTAGAGTTGATTGAAAAAACTATACATCTTTGTGGATCTCTAGATGTTAAAACACAGATCATACTTTTATATCTGAATGAAACCAAAACTATATTTTCAGCCTTTGAGTGGTGGTTTTGTTTTTTTGTTTTTTGTTTTTTTTTGTGGGGGTGGCACTTGGGCAAGGTGTAGTGGAGAAGTTTAGCAGGGGCCTGGGAGATGAGGCAGTGTTTGTATAGCAGAAAGGAGTTGATAGTCGCAGCATTGCCTTTCCCTGATGTATTCTACAGTGAGATGTGATCCGCTTGCATACGTTGTTTCATCTACTTCACATTGCTTTAGAATAGAGATAGAAGGAGAGAAGGAAAATTAGCTGTCAAATACTGCTTTCCTAAAAATCAGTTGATAAAGCTAAATGAGCTTTAGGTTAATTGTTGGAGACAGAATGAAGAGAAAGTAATTGTTTCAGAAGTTGTCATATCTTGACATTAAATACCATTGGGGTGGGGGGCACAAAGTATCAATTTCTAAACTAATATGGCATTTAACCCCACTTCCTACCATCACAACAAAACTCAACCCCAGAATGCCCCTAGTATTATGTGGTACTTGTATACAAATGAAGTATTCCTATTTGAGTACAGAATTGCTAAGACGAAGTCAGATGTTTGATTATGGTGTTAGATTATGGCAACCTGAAACTCTTCAAAGTGGGCTGTATCTAAACATTGATTTTTATTATCAAGCTATATATTTTCACTTTATTGTCTGCAGGACATAAATATGAAACTTTGATTTTGCAGGTATTGGGTATGAGTTGACATGATTGTCATATATGTGTCCTCTACCACTTACGTGGTTTCTTCCACCTTCCACAAATGCACAGTTTTGTTTCTCCCTTAATGGGTTGGCCACATACACTTGTGAATGAATGTTATCATGCTATTTTTCATTGCATTGCTTATGAAATCCACTGAAGTAAAATAGGAGGGAAGTGATGTTTTTATGCATCTGCATACAGCTCTTTAAGGAAGGGAGGGAGGAGGGGGAGGAAACTTGTTCTGACAAGTCAAGACTTGTTTTTGTTTTATGGACTGTGTGATGGAAACCACAGTTATCTGCTGCTAAAAACTGAACTTCAAGCAACATAGTAATAATAACTTTAAATTGCCAAATGCTGTGTTATGATACTGTTGCATGTAATTTATTTAATCCCATTATATGTTTTCCCATAATAGTTACCCATTTGTGTGTAGATGTTTCCCAAATATTTGTCCTGTACATACAAATTTCTGCTTTGGGAAGAAGTCGAGTTCTTTTCACAGGTTTGTAAGAAAGCCTCTTAGTTTAAATATGTTCATTAAAGGAGTTTTCTCTTTCAGGAGAGGAAATTTAAGTTAAAAAAAGAAAGAAAGAAAGAAAAAAAAAAAAGTAAAATAAAAGTTCCCAATGGGGGTCAGGAGTTGAATAGCTGTAGCAGTAGAGTTCCTTGTAAGGAAGCGTAAGACCTTGTGTGTGCACATATGTGTGTGGTTTTAATTAGTGGAAATACTTGAGGCTTCCTACTAACCCAAGTTTACATTCCCAGAATTTGTTTCTGAACTGTGAAATGCAGAGAGATAAGCTGTGCTTTCTTCTGGAGAAACATTAACTGGCTTAGCTGCCCTCATGGCCATTTCTCAGGTAAAATTAGAAATAGAGCACAAATGCATTTGGTAGGCTACGGACAATCTGTCAACTGAAGGGCAGAAGGATTAACTATTTATACAAAATATGCATATCAGCATCTCTAAGCTAATAATTTGGGTCATGTTGGATGTTCACAGTGAAGAGTGCAAGGCTGAATTGAGAGTCCAAGGTATGCTCTTTTCTGTTAGCAAAAAGATGCAGATGTACCTCCATTTGTATTTCACCAATTCTTGAAAAATACATTTTTATTTTTGTTAATGACAGGTGATATTGCTAGGGGCACTTCTGCCAAATATAAAATCAGTGCCTCTCGCATGTAGTGGGATCAGCCTGATGTATCCCATTAGGTATAATTTGCAATGCCATCCTGCTTGTATAATTTAGAGTAGAACCCCACAGAAGTGTAAATAGAGATAGCATATTGAAGTTCTAAATAACACTTGTGTTTTGAAATCAGAAACAGTCACTGATTATGAGATGCAAGCTTTTAATCTGATTTTTCTTTAATATATAGTTAAGGCAAAATTGTCTTATAAAGTATTCTTAAGTTTTGTAGATAAAACATAAATGTTATTGTATATGTGCTAATTGTGGCAAAGTTTTACATTATCATTCTAGTTGGTTTTTACAATAAAGTTAATTTTACAAAAAAACACTTTTCTATTTTTATGTACTGACATATGCAATAAATTGATACATTAAAAGTGCTGTTAATGTCTTGTTCTAGTTTGTGGCATGTCTTCAGTGGGTGTGAAGGGGTAGTTTTGTTTGTATGGTAACAGATTAGCCCCAAGGTATTGTTTTCAGTCACTTACTAAAGCCAGAGCACATGGACTAGACATCTGCATTGATAGAAGTGGCCTTTGTAGAAAGATATTGCAGCAGAGGGAAAGCCATATGACAAATATGTTTCTAAGCTTTGTCATATATCCTCACTTTCAGGAATTGTTAGTAAGAAAAGCTGGTATGTGGTAGCTCTCATCACTTTCAAACACATTTTGCATTTCAAACCTTTTTTGTTGTCTGTGGATCTGCAAGATGGTCTAAGTATTATGTCCATTAGGAAGTATTTTAAGGGTTTCTGACTAGTTTTACTGCCTATACTAGCAATATTTTAAATGTCAATTTTAAATCATATAATGCCACTCAGATTTACAGTTAATTCCTATAGTTGGAATGGGATACTCAGTCTGAAGCAATTTCTACTTTGTAACTCATTTCTACTTACCGCATTACTGAGATTATATCACCTCTGCTCCTATTTAGCATGGTTAGTATGAAATACCCAGAAAATAAGGGCTTACTGCTGTCTTTTCTAAAGCTGAAAATGTGTGTCCTCTCCTGAATTACTGCAAAGCTTATAGTTCATTTTTAAACCAGTACCTAGGAAACAGGGTTGTGGGTGTGGGGTGTAGGTGTGGTACATTTGGACACTCTGTTCAAGATACCTATTAATTTGGAATGAAAAAAATAAAAAAAAGTATTTCCAATATTTGTAAAGAAGAAATCACAGTGCAAGAACAATTCCAGATTTGGGTACTTCATGTGAATACTTCCCTGAATGAGAAGCAGGTTGCTGTATTGTGAACTATGTCACTAAAACTTACTGGAGTGCTGCATTCAACTCTTGATTCTTCAGTGCAGGAAGCACAGTGGGTTGTTGGAGGGAGTATAGAGGAGGCCACTAATATGATGTGAGGGATGGAACACCTCTTCTATGAGAAAAAACTAAGAGATTTGGGCTTCTTCCAGCCTGGGAGAGAAAAGGTTTTGGGGTGACCTAATTGCAGCTTTACAGTGCCTGAGGGAGGCCACAAGATGGAGAAGCTTTTTACAAGGTCATGTAGTGACAGGACAAGAGGGAAAGGCTTAAAATTGAAAGAGAGTAGGTACAGATTAGATATTTGGAGGGAGTTCTTTGCTGTGAAGATGGTGAGGCATTGTAACAGGTTGCCCAGAGAAGCTGTGGATGCCCCATCCTTGGAAGAGTTCAAGGCCAGGCTGGATGAAGGTCTCAGCAACTAAATCTAGTGAAGGATGTCCCTGGCCATGACAGAAGTGCTGGAACAAGACGACCTTTAAGGTCTCTTCCAACCCAGGCTATTATATGACTCTATGAAATTAAATCTAGACCAAAGGCTTGCTGTTAAAAAGATCAAGAATAGGCATATAAGGTTTTGTTAAAGAATTGGCTTAGCAAAAATTATTTGCTCCAAAGGTACTGAACATGCCTGAGCTTTAAATCTCTTGTTGGACCTTTTTCAGGGTCTTCATTTTAGACTTTGAACCAAGTTCTGTCTCTGTACGTAGATAAGGAAGATATGCTTATTATTTTCTGGATTTGTTTTGAAAGCATTGATGTGATTAATTTGTTCTGCTTCAGCTTGGGCGGGGGCAGAATAACTCTTGTATGTCTTGGAAAAACAGTAATTTTTCTTTCTCTGCAAGGGAATGCAGCTTAAGAGCAGAAATGGTTTTACAGTCTTAAAGAACAGGGTTTCACTCCCAACTGGAGATACATATTTAATAATCTGAAGCAATGAGCTGAATAATGCAAAGCTGCAAGGTGGCTGACAGAAAAGTATGTTCACATACCACGTTCAGAGAGATGTTGCTGCTAGTTTAGATAAGTAACTAAGGAACGGATTGTGCTGCTTGCAGACAGAAAGAAAGGAAGTTCTACAGCTGGTTTGAATTACACTTAATGTCTGGTGTGGGCTAATTATTTACAAAAATTCAAAGGAGAAGGTCAGGCAAAGAATTCTTTCCTATCTGTCGTCTAGGACTCAGGGAGAGTGTAGCAATTGCATATGGCAACGAAGAAATAACATTAAGATTTGAAAATACTTGAATCCTTGTCCTGTGCCCCCTGTTGAAGGTCTCCAGACTGTAGCAGCAGCAGAGCGGCCACTCCCACTTGAAGGGCCACGGCTCCGTGTTTATCTTGTTACCATACAAAAGCATTTTTAGCCCGTCTGTGCAAAATCTGTTAAGTTTCATAGTGTCAAAGAGGTGGAGAAATGCAGTTCTCCATGTTGCTGGATAGCAAAGCTGTAAGAGAAGTGGCTTCAGCTGTATCACAGAGCTCCTTTTTCCCTGGGCAGTAAGAAGCAATTGCTGTAACATCATGGGGAGGGAGGGGGGAAGGGGAGGAGGCTGGCATTAAGCTGCTGTAGTATATAAATCGTGGGTTGTCTTTTTATATTTTGTATGCTTTTAAAATTATTTTCTAGCTGGCTCTGCTGCATACTTTGAAATATAATATAATAATTGCTTCTCCTTTCTGTGTCACTTCCTTTTCTCTTTGAAAGCACTGTAATAATCATGTAAAAAGTGACAGTGGCTGCAAGTCAGATGTAGGTTTACTATGTGTAGTATGCATTTGGACCCAAATTGTCTGTTTATCAAAAGAAATAAAATATTGGAAGGAATAAAACAAGGACAGCGTACGTAAAAGGTGCAGAAACATTTGTGTTATCCTAGGCAATTTTGAAATTTTGAGGCAAAGAGAAAAGATTATCCTTTTCACTTCAGAAAAATCTCCTATAATTTTTTGTTTTCCTTTTAACAAGGTAATTTATCAAATAAGGCTTTAACTGTTTTTATAACACATCCTTTACTTGCAAGGTATTCAACAGCTTTCTAGAAGTTAAAATAATAAGATGTAAGATATACAGCCACAGGAGTGGAGACTCCAGAAACAGAATACTGTTTGGATCCATTTGTGAGGCAGAATTTGCCTGAATTTGCTACTGTGTAAGTTGTAGTTAATGGCTGAAAGAACTAATTGTTTTTGAATGTGTGCTGTTTCAGAGGGGTATCTGTGAACACTCTTAATACAGATCTCTTTATTAGCAGAAAATTATAATGCAGGATTAATTCTGATCTCCAAGATAGTCTTCCTATTTTTTCCATCTTCAGAAAGGACTTGAAATCAAAGACAAAATTTCAGAATGGAACCTTTGCTTTTTCTGTGCTCCTCTATCTGTTCTGCACTTTTTTGTCTGATAAGGCGAGATATCATGGTCTCTTTCTCATAATAACCACAGGGACCATTTTGTGGCTGCTTCAGAAGTATTTGAAGCTGGACCCTTGCCATTGGAGGCATACTTTTAGTGTGGCCTTCGACACACTTGCCTGAATCTCTGGGTTGCAGCATCTGCATAACCTCCTTTTTAAAAACGGAGCATTTGTTTTAAGTAAACTTTCATGTTTCTTTAGTAAATAAATTTTTTACCCAAGCCTTCATAGTCATCAACTGCTTCTCTTTTGTACACTGAACTTCATTATGGGTTTTTCCTGCCCCACAAAGAAGATGCTTTTGTGGTTAAAGTACATAACTGGATTTCAGGAAATCAAGAATTCAGTTTCTGGTTCAACCACAGATTTCCTGTATGATTTGTTACTATCTCTGCCTTGGTTTCCCACAGATGACAATGTTGACCTTTTGTAAGTTTCAGGACCCATTTAGTCTGATACTCTACATAATGGACATGAAAAAAATTAATTACCTACATAAAATTACAGAGCTTGTTTCTGCTGTAACATCTTGGGAGTTTTAAACAGCCTTAATTTTGTTCAGAAACACATTTTCCTGTGTTATAGTGAGACATTCTCACATTTAAGAGTCTTCAGTAGTAATATGTTGGGTTTTGGTTTTCATTTATTTATTATTTTTAATTTTACTTGAAAGTTTGTTTCTTTTCCTGGAAGTAAAGGGTTCAGTAGAATTCTTAGACTAGCCAAGGCATTTCCTAATAGTTTCCCTTGGCAAAATTAAAGAGGGTTTTTAGTCAGTTAATCTGAGTGTTAAACATAGCTCATTATTTGGGTTAAGGAAACACTGTGGTGTATGCACAGATATACTGTGCATGCAAATTAAGACCATATTTTCAGAATACATTTATTATAAGAGCTTATTCTTATTTGTTTGCAGAGTTAGATGGCCAGGACTGGATTTCTGCAGTCTAATGCAATGACATTATCTTTTGTAGAAATAGTTCGGAAAGTGCTACTTTGAACTGGTCTTGAGGCAGCCCTGAAGATTTTTCTGCCTGCATGTGTGTCTTGAGTCCAAAATTGTTGATGTGGAATGAATGTTTTCAAAAGGGCTTTCAGGAAAGCTGTCCAGCAGAAGCAAGCTGCTAACCAAAAACTGAATACCTTTTCAGAGATTAGGTGTTTAGGTCTCTTATATGCATTCTGGATTTTTGACCTTTTTCACCGTTGTTTTAGCTATAAACAAATAAGTTTGCCAATACAAAAGCATGATGCTATTTTCCCCCAGCATATATATATCCAAATAATATACTTCTATTTCAAAAGGAACATTTCACTGAGAGCTTGTGTTCAGCTGAAATCATCACCTTCCCATGTCTGCTAGTGGGAGGCTGATCTGAGCACTCCTTAGTCCTCTTTAGTCAGACCTTAGTTTAAAACACAGCAAAACCAGCATGTGCTAAGGACCACTTTGCAGCTCTGCCAACAAGAGTAATCATAAGGCGAGTAAGTTATGACAAGACATAGTGGCAAGCATTGAGGCACCAACTCCAGGTTCTAGGCTCTGCAACTAGCAAGGGGGTTTTGTTTGGTTTGGGAGCTTTTTCTGAGTTTGGTGATTTTGGTTTGGTTTTTTTTTAAGTAATTTTTGTAATTTGCTTTAATGCATTTAGTGATCTGCAATTAACCAAAGCTCCATTTGATTATATTAGCAGTTCAACTAAGTGTTTTTCTAGGTAATTCATATTGTTTTTCATGATTGATCTCTGACTGTCATTAGTTATTGTTCCATTGTTTTTGTCAGCACAGAAGCTGTCTGAAGTTGAATTTTCTTTCAAACCACATGACTGATTATAAATCTACAGAACAATATGAGGTTGCCAACAGAGAGATCCCTTTGGTGCTTAGCTACAAATGCCTATTGAATTTAACAATTTCCCACGTGTGGGCTAATGTGATTTTTGTCATCTCCCCTTTGAAATTCTTATTGATCAGAATTATAATCAAGATGGAACCAGATGTCTTACAGAAGTCCTCTATGTCACCACAATTATTTTGTCAGCCCAAATAATGACCCCATTTAAAGAGGCTGTGGAGGCTGGGAACAGCCTATTTTCTCTAGAAGTGGCTAGAGCACTGCTATTTATATACCAGTCTGTTATTTTCTGATACATTAATGACTGCAGAGACCTCACTGGCCAATAGTTTCTTGGTATTCCTGGATAGCTAGTTATAACTTTCATTCTCTCACTCGGTTTCATTTTCAAAAATAGCACTACTTTTCCAACTGTCACATTATTTTTTGTTTTTGGAACAGTCAGTACTAGGCTGGTAATGTTCTGATGTCTAGGGATACTTGAAGGTATGTCTGCTTAGCTCCAATAATTGCTTGTTCTGTTAAAAAACCCTTACATTATTTCATAGTAAATTTACTTCAGAATTCAGCCCCATTTGCAGCTTAGTTCATCCTTTAAAATAAGAACAGAAATGGTATGGTATTCTATTTTTTTCCACCCCACACTAATTTCTGTTTAATTTCTAATGTGTGACTTCTAGGCACAAGATACATGGTATATTTTTTTCTTTTGCATTTAGGAACAGATTTACGTGTCTGTGAAGGATGTTTGTGGTTGCTAGTGATGGCAAAATAAAGAAAAGACTGCTTTGCATCACAATGGAAGATGGTAAAGCTTATAATCACACTAAATTTCTTTTAGCCTTAAGAAAGAGAAAAGGGAGAGGCTATGGCAGTTGTTACTCTATTGTTCTTCCTTCTTCCTTCTCTTTCCCAACAGAATTAACTTGAACTGAACTACTCTGGTAGGTGTTGTCATCAGGATTTATTACAGAGTATTTGGACTGACCTGTAAAAGTTTACTCTTTTGCAAAGATAAAATTTACTTACATGATAAGAGAGGGTTGACCTGTTAATTTTAGCCATAATTGTAATACTGTTTATCTTTTTTCTTCTGTCCCAGACCACTGAAACTTTTAACAAAGGGGTAAAAGTTGAATTTTGTATGAGAAGACAATAAAAAAGGCATATGAACATGTGTGGAATATCAAGGTAGACTTGTTGCAGAGAACAAATGAATTCCTAATGAACTTAAGCCAGACACTCAGGATCCACCTGAGTGTTGTCAGCACGCATGTTTAAAGTTTTGGATTGTGTTTCATTTTCAATTCTCTAAACAATTATTTGCCATTTCCCCCTGTTCTTATTTCCCCCTCTCTTATTCTTTTCCATCCCCTAGTTTTCAACTCTTCTAGTTCCCTCCACCAAATTTCCTCTCCCTGCTTCTTTGTGTTCTCTTTTGCCTTAATGCAGGTCCTTAAATTCTTTTGAGAGACTGTATTTATTAGAAAATTTTAATAAAATGTCATCCATTTTCAAGTTAGTTTGATGAACTGAACTGAAGAATTTGCATCTTCACACAATTGATAAATCTGTAATTTGTGACTCATACCTGGGAATACTTTTCACAATTGTTTTTAGGAAAGGACAAAAAATTTTTTTACTAATTTGTCACGTCTGTAGGCATATTGGCACTTTAGATATGAATAAAAGCATGTTGATATAGATGATAGAATATATATACACAGCACATTTCTATGCCTTCACACACACAGAGGCACAAGCCTATGATACATATATGTCTTTTAAGTAGCACTGGATTAAATGCTGCCAGGAAACTTCACATGGTTTCTGCACTTATAGATATGGCTCAAAATTACCGGAGTACTGTCTCTGCCTAAATTTAAAGATTAGGGGAAATAGCTATAGCAAGCTGCCACATAAATAACTAGTGGAAAGTGAAAGGAGGAAGGCAGCTTGTGAGAAAGCGTTCATTTCCAAAATGCAACACAGGGAGGTGAAAACAAAGGGAAGACAGAATCTTAGACGTTCACTCTGTGCATTAGGTTTAATGGTACTATCAACGGCTTCATATGACAGGAAATGATCTGGGCGTTTTGTTCACTTATTCTGGATGCCCTTAGTTTCAGAGAGCAACTGGTAACATGGATTGCACGTCGGAAGGGGACAGCTGAACTCTCCCTCTGGCTTTAGTAAGGAAAGAGCAGCGATGAAATCCGTGGACTGTGTGCACGTCATCCAACAGAAGGATACCGCCTCCTCTCCCTCTGCCCCCCCGGGTGCTGTTTCAGGCGCCACGGGACTCTTTTCTGTCACATTCCTGTGGCTTGCAATGCTCCTGTCCTCTTGTCTTGCAGCAGTGTCTCTTTACCATGTTATCATCCTGAAAACAGAACTAGAAGCTCTGCGCAGCGAGCTGATCTACAGCGTCCAGGCAAGGTCTCCGCTAGACCAGCCACTCGTGTACCCCGACGAAAAGAAAGCAGATACCCCTGTTTCTTCCTTCCTGCAAGTGTCTGCAGCTGGCTCCAGGCAGGTAAGCTGAAGGGGTGGGTTTTGACTTGCAGGGCATGGACAAATGTGGGGCTCTTCTCACTGTCTGTTGCTTCTCCTTGTTAGGAGAGCAGGCTTGCTGGTACTGGCCCAGCTGAGAGCTTCCAAAAGGAAATCTGGAACGGGAGTAGAAACAGGGGCAGGCGGTCTGTTGCCAACACAGAAGAAAAAGGTAAATACCAGCTGATGGAGTGGGTTGGGATGCCACAGCTGGATAGTGCCGGGAGAAAAGCAGGAGTGTTTGATTCATGCTTTCTTTCTCCTATCAGTTGATCCATGCTTCCAGAGCCCATTCTGGTTTTCAAAATTATTGATGTCAACCACAGGCATATTCTCTTAAAAGATAGAATATTGAATCACAGAATGTTTTGGGTTTGAAAGGATCTGTAAAGGCCATCTTGTCCAACCATCCTGCATGAGTAGGGACATACTCTTCAAGGTACCAGATATTTATGCTATCTGAAAGTTGAACTTTGAATGCCAGATCCCAAATTGCATGATGTGTTAGACTTGAGAAAGGCAACTTCAAATTATTCAGATTTTCAATTGTTCAGTTCTCTCTGATCAGTATTAGGGAGGGAACTTATTAATAAAAATGCCAATTAACTTTTCTGGGTAACATGCTCATCCTAAAAGAGAGAAGTAATGAAAACTTTAGGGAAATAGGAGCTTTTAAGAGAAAGGCTGGTTTGTACCCGACAAAAGAGGCAGACTACAAGGAATTCAGAAGTTTAGCATCATTTCTACATTAAAACAACCTATCAAAAAATAGTAAAAAAAAAAAAGATTAATAAAGGAATGCCTATCCAGTGGGATTTTTTTTTGTCATGGTTCTCCTTTTTAAAAGGTTCTGCAAAGAACACTGAAGACTGTGCTCCATAAAAGATGGATAGTAGTGTTAGCATATTAATGGGATATATTTTTTTTTCCTTTGGGAATAAAATGCCTACATATCTTTCTTTTTCCAAACACAATGAGGCCTTATAAGATGAAATGCAGAATTTTATTATACTAGCTTGCACTCTAATTGCACTCACTAAAAATATTCCTGAGTCCCTAAATCTGTTCACTCCTCTTATGTATACTTTCATATTATTTTATCTGATATCTTAAACTATTTAGAGAAGTTGAAATGGAGTAAATTATAGGTAAAGACTAAATGAAGCATTGCTTAAAATGTGTTTCTCAGTGAGCTATTAAAGTGAAGTATATTTCTCTTGAGCTTCAGTAAGCTAAATGTAATTTAGTTTCATATAATCACTCTATTTACTTCCAATATTAAAAAAAAAAACCCATTAATTTAGGACATCACCTAAAATCCACAGGTTTATATGGGAGTTATTCTATTTCATTAGTAGTCTTTGTTTCAGGATCTTGGCTAATAAAGATTTCGCAAACAAGACTGAGGTCATGATTGCTAAAATTGTATTTCTTGTAGCCTGTTTCCTACCACAGGAACCACAGAGCTCCCCTGCCCTCCCCACCCCAGGAACTCCCAAATAAAAACAAATGATCTAAAGTACCAATATAATAAAAAATTAGGAGATATATATATATTTTTAAATGAATGTTAAAGCATCAATACTCTGCAAACAATCCAGTTTCCTTCACAATGGCTTTCATCTTTAGAATTATTGCTGTTTGAGGTGAGCTAGTTTGGGGCTCCTCAGCTGTGCTTCTGAGTAGACTTTAGATTCTTCTTATCATGTAGCCACCTCTGATTATACCTGCTTACCTCTAACATATAAAATTTCAATTAAGCTACTTCTGTAAACTTTTTTTTTAAGGTACAGCTGGCTTTAAAGTTGTTTAGGATAGATGACCAAAAACACAGACTATAAACATTCATTTTAAAGGGAAAAGCTACATAAGTTGACCTATTACAAAAATGTGTTCTAATATGAACCTCATATTTTTCTATATAAAAAAGAAAAAAAGTAAATTGCAAATCTTGCATTTATATCAAATGTTTTCTGTTAGAATTAGCTTTCTGCCTGCTCTAATTACAAAAAGATTAACATTTCCGAGTTCAGTGAGATATTTTCTCAGATCAGATTTCTCTGATGACCATGAACCTGCTAGTCAATGTTAAATTTAATTTTAGCAGAGTGAGTTAAATAGAATAACATGGTGTTGTTCATGGTGCTGAATCCAGTCTACTACTTGGTCATGAACACAGAATTATAGGACCTGCATTTTGATCTTTTGACATTCATATCTGGTTACGAAAATCCCGTCAATCTCCAAATTGTCCTGCAGATGTGTGGTACTAATTCTGTTATAATGGCAAATAAATTAGGGAATTAAATGAGTTGCCTTTTCTCATCCTACTTTTGTTTGTTTCACCAAGGTCTCAAAGTAGTCTCTGATTTCATAATTAGTTGTTGACCCATCATTTTGTTTTTATGTGGATCAATTCCTTAGAAAGGTAATATTTTAAAACATCACTGATATCTAATTGCTTTTCTTGAGCTTCAACAGTGAGCAGAAGTAAAATATAGAGCTAATGTTTTGTTTATAAATAAAGTTATTATTCAGCTCTGGGGTTTTCAGACTTTGATAATTAAATTCCAGGAATGGGTGCCCCAATCTTTTTTTAGACCCAGCATAGCCTTTCTTGAACATACTGAATTTCAATTTTAATGCATACAAGTGGCCACAAATTAGCATTTTAATTAAAAGGACAATTGAATGGAAGTGGATTTAACACACTGTTGTTTCTTATTTTATGGGGTATGCGTTTGTCTGAGCTAACGCATAAAACTATTAGTCATCATTAGTTGCATGTTTTGTGTCTTGCGAAAATTTCCAGCTTGGGTAGGTTGAAGAGAAGTGTTTCAAGCATCAATTCCAAATAAAGCTGCACAGTTAGCAATCAGAACCAGAGTTCTTGATGCAATGAGTAGGAGGTAATGGGTGATTTTGAAACATACGCTTCTGGCAAATGCCGTATCAGGACACGTTACAACAGATATACTTTTTACCTTCCTCTGTATAAATTTAATCTGGGGAGGAAAACTGATGCACAACAAAAGACCTCTCCTGAATTTTATACTCCATTCACAGTTATTGATTGTGTTGCCCGTGTGTTTCTCTCTAAGCTTCATGGGCACTTGTGTCCTGGAATAAGATTTAGGTCCCGTCGCCTAAGCCCATATCAAGTTTCATTTTCACACTCCCTCAATGTCTCATTCTGATCATTATTGTGGGATTCTGATTCCTATGACCTAGGGAGGTGAGAATCAGGTCTTCTGTAAACACAAATGTGGGTGACCTGCTAGGATCAGACTACATTTACTTTGGTGTATTGAGGTTGCCCAACTCCTTCCATGTATGAAGAAGCTGAGGAGAAATTCTATGTAATTCCACAAATCAATGAGGTAGGATAACCTGGCATGTGACTTAGCAATTGTTTTGGTTTTTTTTTGCAAGCAGTTCTCAGGTTCTACTCCAGTTTCAGTTGTGTCCAAGGGAAATAACTATTGCCTTCCAAGCATGGTGTGAGAATTTTGCCATTGCTCTTGATAAAATTGCTGTTCTGGAAAACTGGTACATTTGTTGGTTAGAAGTGTTTTGACTATGTATGTTGTTGCCTTACATATCTGTGACAGAGGGATAGCAAGAGGTTTTATAAGTGCTACTTAACTTTAGTGGTCTTTGAATTGAGATGTATGGTTTTTTTACTAGCTTAAACAAATGCCGCATATAAAATTCCCATACCAAATATTCACAATACTTCATATTTTATTGTTTGAAAAGGTCAAATATAAAATAAAAATAAAAATAAAATTAAAAAGGAGAAAGAAAGGCCTCCTTATTGAAAATAGGTTATCCTTTTTTGTTTCTGGTGACAATAGTCTAATTCAAAAGGAAATAGACCCTTCTGTGCAAAAGGGAAAAAAAATTATTTGATGCAATTCCTGCAATTTTACATTAAGAATTTCACTGAATGAATGACTGAATAAATCAGTGCTATGTATCATGCAGAACACTGTACAGTCAAAAATACACCAAAAGGGCTCTAATTTTTAAAACCATAATTCTGCTTTATCTTATATAATAGAAGTCCTAGTTCTTAGTAAGCAATTCCCTTGTTTTTCTGATTGTAACATGTTATTGGAAGTTCTGTGAATTCCATCAAAATAATGCTACCTCTTTGAAGATATTTGTTAGATCTTAGTCATACCTGCAACTGTGATCAAGGCATTTTAAAGCACAAACTTATTGAATCCATAATTAATGCCATACAAAGGTGTCTCTATTAAAAAGCACCAAATTAACCAGTTGTGTTGGTTACTGCTGGGATTCAGTTCATTAATACCAGTTTATAAAAATGCAAAAGCAAAAGCTAGAATAAGATCTCTTGTGATGAGAAATCAACAAGTTAAGGGAAGAAGAACTGCAAATGGTTCAAGAACATGCTTGACATTTTTAAATTAAATTGTCTAATGTTTAAGTGTACTTTGGGAAGCCTACAGAGAAGAGATCTAGACAAAAAAGGAACCTAAATAAGCAGGTCTGGGGCTTTTTTTTCAAGGTCAGGGTTTTTCCTAGGTTTTATTTCAGCAAAAATTGGTACAGATGTCTCAGACCTCAGATATAAAAACTTTAAATTTTATACATGAGCTCACAAATAGTGAACTTGAAATTTTTTTTGGACAGATCATAAGTGAGATTGCAAAATACTATAATTATTATGCAATTTAAATAATAATAAAAGAATTGCATGTAAGAGAAAATTTTATTTTATCAATAGAAGATCTTCAAGTGGAAAGCTGGATTGCTGTCCTTCAGCAAAACATAGCAGGTTTTTTTTAATTATGATTACATTGCTCAACCGATAGAGAATACATTATTTCATATGCTGGCTGTGGTTTATGAAGGCATCTGGACTGACTGACTTCTTCAGAATTGGTCTTCTGTTCATGGAATAAGGCAGACTCCAAAATGAGCTTCTGCCAACCCACAGCCTGCAGAGCAATAAAAATCAGTGGTAAAAAAAAATAAAAATAAATTAAAAAAAAAGAATGTTCATCAAAGCAAAACTATTACATAGAGTCTCAAGAGGATAGGACACACTTTGTCATTCTAGATACACTTTTATACAGCTAGATCTCATGGTGACACTCAGTCTAGAAATTTTTACACATTTTCAAGATTTATTTTATTAATCCTGCATTCTGCTTTCATTAATAATTATTCAAAAATCCTTTCGACTACAAAGATGTTGCTCAGGTTTGATTTACACTGGGCTGAAAGGGATTCAAGCAGAACTTTTGATTTATTCTTCTCAGTACCAATAACAACTGAAAATTCCTGTTAATTTACTGAGAAAATGTGCTTTGTATATCCATATCTTGTCCTTAATAGTAGTAGCGTTTACTTGGAATTTGTTTCAATTAATTACTTAATTTTATTCGTGTAAGTAGTTCCACTGAAGTCAAAGTGAAGTACTTGTATATACTGGAAATACTTATGTGTCAACTTTGGCTTCTGAACATATTTTTTAAGCATGTTGTTGTTCAATCCCCCAAGCGCTTTTTAAGATATTAGTTGTCTTTTGTAGCTTTAGGCAAAATGGCCACTGTGCTAGTTTCTGTTTCCTTATTGTCATGAAGAACACTCTTGTACCCATTTTCTCCAAAAAAAAGCTTACTATATTTTGTGGAGGCTTATTCCTGTTATATCTGCATACTTTAAAAGAAAAGAGACAGTTTTTTTTTTAGAGATTAAGTGTAGATCTGGTGTCTGTAGAATAAAATAGAGTTGGTATGTTTTCTAAAAAGATGGAGATGATCTCAAACTGTACAGATCTTGCAAGTTTTAATTACTGTGAGCAGTTCTCAGCAATGCTAACTAGAATTTCAGTGCTGAAATCAGCTGAAACAGAAATACAAACTGAGAATTAGGATAGTTTCAAGAATGCCCACCAAGTTTGCAGAGCAGTTTTAACAAGAGTTGCTGAAGTAGCCATAGCTTTTACTGCTCGTAGACACTAGTCACTGGTACTCAGCTGGATAGCAGCTGGTTAGTGGGAATTATCACAAATCCTCTTGTTTGGTTAGTGGAAAATCCAGTGAGTTCTTTTAAAAGCGGGTATCAAAATTTTGGTTATCTTACTGAAATGCTAGGGAATCAGCAAATTCCATTTACTAGGAAGGCATTTTGTTCCAAAGAAGAATTAGTACCTTGTGAAATTAATTGCCTGATGTGCTGTGTTGTACATCTCCATAAAATCCCAATTTGATTTTATTTGGAAGTTTATTTTCCAGAAAACTATTTTACTCACAAGTGTGACAGAAGAATTCCTGAAGTATAATTTTGTGCTGACTTGGGCTTTTTATTCCTTACCAGAAGGTAGATGATTCAGATGCCTTTAAATTCTTGGCTTGAAAATTCTATAGATTGCAGCACATTATTGATGTGTATTGATAGGACACCAGAACACATTTCTTTGTATGATAACATTCCTATTAACATAAATAGGGCTTGCAGGTAGTGTGATCATTCACACTGGAGCATTCCCAGATGTGCACTGGAATACTTGTGGGCTGCCAGTTGGCATTCCTGAGTGCTGGTGAGCACCCAGCCCTCCTCTGCTGTTTTCAAGATGGACCCCTGGAAAAGGAGACTTAGAAACAGAAAGAGATTCCTTTCCACCCAATTGTCTCACTACCTGCTGTGCAGCAAGAGGTTTGTGCTGCTGGACACTTGGCTGCTTGTGTGGGTACTGCTGACAGATGCAGAAACAGCATCCCACACATCCATGGCAGTCCCCATCATAGCCAAATCTGTGTGGCCAAATCTGACACACAGCCTTGTCTGAAAAGTGGTAAACAAAATGGAGCATCCATGGCAGAATTTCCTTCTCTTGACTCTTAGTAAATTCATTTGGTCTCTGTCACATGCAGTAAATATTACTACTCTGTTTTCCATTCTTCAAAGTGGCATGAGAACCAGATATTTTGATTAAAATCTGCTCCAAGCTAATGCAGCTATTCTTTTTTTCCTTTAATCCTGTTGCCTGACACTTTTGCTTAGCAGGTTTTTAAACAAGATCTTTGTTTCACTTGCAGATTTACATTTTAACATTCTGCAGTATTTTTCTCTGAACAAACGCCTAATTTCTCATTAGTGTCACCAATCTCTACAATTTGAGCAACACATTTTGACAGATACTAAGCTATTTGCTATGTGTGCTTTAATTTGCTAGGAGTCATCTCTCTGTTTTCCCTCTTAGTCTCAGTATAAGTTGATTGAGTGTAGGTGCATACTGAAAGTACATTTATATGGATCTTGAGAATTTATCATGAAGGTACCATATAACCACTATATATGAGTCATGTTTTACAGCAGCTGTAACTGGAAAGTATTTTCTCTAAATAATATGGCAAACACAGTTAGAAAATCTGCTGTCTATCATAGCTGGCAGACTTGGGGCTTTTCCAAGATTTTGCTTAGAAAAGTAACAGGGCTAATTGACCTGATGATTTCTAGCTCATTTGACTTGCTGCTACTGCTATTCCTAATTATTACCAGACCAGATATTAAAACAAGCAAGTATTACTTTTGCTGCTACCTGAGGCTTCCTACTTAGCTGCATGATCTCTGAAAGTCATCTAATATGTGTTGTGACAGGAATTTTCGTTTTGCACACTTGAGTAAAACCAATATGTGCTGTTTTAAAGTAAGTGGTGAGGCTGAGAGATTTCTTTCATGACCTTTTTTCTTTTAAAGTAGTTTCATAAGTTTATTCTATTACTGATTTATGTTTCTTTGATTTCAAAATGCTTTCACTTTGCAGTGCTGCAGGCCTGCTTGCAACTGATTGCTGACAGCAAAAGTGATATCCAACAGAAAGGTAAGAATATTTGCCATGATTTGTAGTTCATTATTCCATGGGATAATTGCTTCAGCAAATTTTGCCTATCTTCAAAACAGTAACTGAGTTGCTACAACAAATTTAAAAATAAATTAAAAAACCCCAACAACAACCAAACAAAACAATCAAAAAACAACAAGGAGGTCCCTGCATCTGGAAGATCCCTGTATCTGGATGGCTCTTGCAAAGATCATCTTTTCAGTGGGGACATCCAGCTAGTGAAACTGGAAGTTTTGTTTAGAAGTCAGCTTTGTTAATTTTTGGCAGGAGAAAACAAAGAAAATAATCTTTCTGATCAACCCAAATTATTTTTTCTTTTAGATGATTCAAGCATTGTCCCTTGGCTCCTGAGCTTTAAACGTGGAACAGCTCTGGAAGAACAAGGAAATAAAATAGTGATCAAAGAAACAGGTTATTTTTTCATATATGGCCAGGTGAGAAAGCTCAGTTGACTTCAGCACCTGACTTTTGTACAGACTTTTTAATGCCTTCACACAATAAATTTGATATTTTCACCTCTTCTTTCTGTAGGTTTTATATACAGATACAACGTTTGCTATGGGACACCTAATACAGAGGAAGAAGGCTCATGTGTTTGGTGATGATCTCAGCTTGGTGACATTGTTTCGCTGCATCCAAAATATGCCACAGTCTTATCCAAATAATTCTTGCTACACTGCTGGTAAATATCTTCATTTTCCTTTTCTTTGTTTGCAAATAAGCTGTAGTGTTGGGCAGTTGTAGCAGTCATAAAGAACAGGGTCTGCATTCATGGAACTGGCTAACTGCAAAATTACAGAATGCTTTCAGAAAATACAGTTTTATATAAAGTGTCAGCAATAGGAGATTAAGCATCTAACTTCCTGGCAAAATAAACACCTTCAATTTCCTCTGTATTCTGATTTTACCCTTGTGTTACTGCTCCCCTTTCTTAACTAGGATCTATGTTGCCACTTCATAATTGCTGCTTCCCAAATTGATTCCCAATGTTCCGTTTTCATCTGGAAATGCAGCTCTTTCTCATGCTGTTGAGTGTGTGTCACAGCAGATATGAGATGAATTCTCAGCACAGTGGCTGCAGTTTGAATGTGAGATACTCCTTGTTATCATATCAGCTGATGTGTGGCTGTCAGGAAGCAAACTTTTGTGCTCTGCAATTGCAGAGGATCAGCTGATGTGTGGTAACTTCATTAGGATGGTGGAGCTCCTAAGATCTCCTCCAGAAGTGTGGGAACAGACCAGTCTAGGGCCAGTAACACTCAACGCTGACCTTGACTGTCTCATCACCATAACATGAGGAACCTGGGTACACCACTGTTAGAAATTTTTGCAGTGTTTGCTTAAGGGAACTGTGTTATGGCAAGTGCAGTGTGGAAATTAAGCCCATCTTCACAGAAGATGTTAAGTGTCAGCTTTGGATAGGCTGTAACCTCTAAGATTGTGCCTAAAGATAAAACCACTCATCACAAGAAACAAGCCACGCTTACATTTGCAAGATGACACATAATGGCTTTGAATACCATTCATAAAATAGTGTATTTGAAATATTAACTTAAAAATATTCCAAATCTTTTGCCAGGCATTGCAAAATTAGAAGAAGGGGATGAACTTCAACTTACAATACCACGGAGAAGGGCTAAAATATCCTTGGATGGAGATGGTACTTTTTTTGGTGCAGTAAGACTCTTCTGAAGCCCTTCATTTCTATTGTTATGCTTAATGCCGTTTTCTTCTCTACCTATGCCTTTGTCAGGAAAAATATTGAACTGCAATAAAGCTGCAATTCATCCTCTCCCAATCCACCACAGGGTTCTAAGATTTTTTTTTTCACTTTAATAAGCAAACTCAAAACAGGAAACATACCAGACATACTTGCGATATAACCACCACCAAGAAGCAAATTTATTGTAGACAATGGGAGACTCTAGATAACAACTATAAAGCAATGAGGTTTTGGCTTTGAAACAATTTGTTGTTTGTATGGTAAATCAAAGGAGTTGACTAAAAATAACAGCATGATCACAGACTATCAAATTGTTATCCATTATTTAAAAGGAGATATAAATTAAAAGTGTATCTTAGATTTGCATTATTTCATCAGTAAAATATTGCATATATAAAGTGTGGGGAAAAAATATTGATCAGTAGCTTCCTCACCACAAAATGAAATTGTTAGGTGGGTTCTGAGTTTGTTTTTGTTTTTTTCTTTCCCCAAAGATACAGGGGAAGTAAAAATTCTAAATGTCTGGGATAATGAAAACAAATATTCAGAATAGTAGCCACTGCCTTGCTTCTTTCCTGTGAACAAAAAGTGAATAAATTACTAAAAATTATTAGGATTTACTAATTAGAATTAATTTTACCAGAAAAAGGGCATGTAAAACACTTCAACAGCTTAATTTTCAAAGTATTGCTACTTGTCAAGGAATATGGAAAGGAATTACTTCTGTATAAAAAAAGACTGGCACAGGAAGAAATACAGTGAATTTAGACACAATACCATGGTTGGAATTGGATTTCTGGCTCCATAATTTCTGCAGCCATATATAATGTCTGTATATATATATAGTATATAAATCTATCTGTATATATTTGAAAGTATGTATACACACGTAGGTCTTGGGCATTTGGATATAGAATTTCATCTTCTTTTGAACAGTTTATCCAATGGAAATATTACTTCATAGGTGTTTTTTATATTTCCCTTCCTTCTTGCTATGATCCATTCTATGCAATATAGTAAAAAAGAAAAATCTGATAGATCTGGAACCAGTCATGCAACTAAGAAAATACACTTGTATCTCAGAGGCTTTTTCTGTAGTTTTGAATATAGTGCTTTACTCTGTTTTACAAAAATATTCAGATCGGTAGAAAGAATAAAGAGATGTCCTTTTTCCTTTTCTTTTGTCTGTCTGCTTTGTTCAGGAGATAGAATTTATGCCTTTTTTTACTCCAAATATAGTATGGTCAAAGGAGTATTTTCCCCCTGATCTTAAAGAAGCATTGAAGCTCTATTGGAATAGATAAAAAGCAAAACCCCAAGTAATGGATTGTACTTCAATTGAAAATGTTTTTTAGGACCTGAGAATTGTGTTATATAAGCTCACTTAGTAAAGAAAAGATGCTCTTTATATTGCAGTCTCATTGTTTGTTTTTATGAATTGTGATTTGATTGATTTCTTATGGTGGTAGACAATAAATAAAAGAGATTTGGAGCTCAGAGTTATAGACATGGTAAACTAATGAAACGATTATTTCATCTTCTCTGGGCTTCAAGAAGACATCTCAGCAATAAGCATAGTGCATTTGACTTCTACTTGGGGTTTTTATGAGACTTAACTACAGTTTCAAAATGTCTGCAAGTCTCTTTTTTTAAAATGTCTTCATGTGTTGTGGAGCCAGAGCTGCAGTTGTTTGGTTTTTTGTTTTGTTTTGTTTTATTATTGTTATTTTTATTGTTGTTGTTATTTGTTATTATTGCTA
>JAHLSL010000014.1:7320468-7409587 GCA_025920805.1 Petroica traversi | reverse complement strand
TATTATTATTATTATTATTATTATTATTATTATTATTATTATTATTATTATTATTATACTTTGATGTGCTGAGTTTGCCAAAAAGGTATTTTAAATCCTATGGAGAAACCCTCAGTTTAACCAAGGTTGTGTAATGCTACCTGTATGTTAGCATGCAGCAAGCTGTCTGTTATTACTCACATACATTAATGATGTCCAGAATCTCTAATATGAAGTTTGTTGATTTTAGCAGTGTCTGATGATAGGAAAAATTATGTTGTTACTGTCGCTTTCCCAGAGACTTGGTAGCTAAACTTGAGAATTTACCTTTTACTGTGTAAGCTTCCCCAGTGTTTTTGGTGGGCTTGTGTATGCTTAGCTTAAGCCATTTCCCTGGCTGTATTTCTTCCTTCTGCTGCTGACAAATGTGCAAAGTGCAGAAGTTTGGAAAGCCTCTTGGGCACGATTTGACTTAGAGGAAAACTTTTGACTTCTGAAAGAAAAAAATTTCAAAGGTTTTCCCATCCTTAGAAGGATGAAATTGAACTTCAACTTTCTTCACAAAAAACGTGAACCATGAGAACTCCCACGTGTGCAGAGTGCAAGTTGACAGACTGTTAAGACATTTCTTTTGACAAATCTGGCAATTTTGTTGCTCTCAGATTAGCTTTTTACTGGCTTCATGAGAAAACTTGTCATCTCAAAATTAACTTGCTTCTGCACAAAGTTGAGGTTTAACAGTTCAGCATTTTCTGATCAAAGCATAAAGAAAAGGAGAACAGTTAATCCCTGATCATTCTGCTTACAAGCTGGTGACACAGAAGGCAGCAAAGTGCATCCAGACCACCATCACACACATGCTTCAGTGAGTGGGAGTTAGCAAAGCGTTCTGAATTTGGGAGATGTTATTTAAATAACAGTGATGGGTAATAACTAGTATCTAGTTGGCTCATACAATATTCTAAATTTTTATCAAGGATATCTAGAATTTAAGACAGGTTTCTGCAAATGCAACAAACTCTGTGAATACTCTGGTTCTTTTTCATGTGGTGTTAAGCATCAATGTGGCAAACATAAGGGACTTTTTCTTTCCAGTACATTTTAACAGGAAGTGTGAAGTTGTATCATTCTTTCCTTTCTAATAATTTGCAGTTGACAGATATATATCTGCTTTGAATGTAATGAATTTAATGTACCTTGTACCTCTTTCATTTAATGTGCAGTCACACACTCTGCCAACATACAGAGTATATTCATTACGTGACTCTCCTACATCTGACTGTTTCTCAAATTGCTCAACATTTGCCATTTTAAGGCTTCCATTTTAGCTGTCCCATAGTATTTCCAGGCTTATACTGCTGGAGCTGACATTTTCTATACCTCTGGTGTTTTAGGCTGAATTATGTTGGGTAACTTTATCCCTCAGACTTCTACTTTTCTAAAGATAAGGTTGGGAAAAATGAGTCCTTTGGATTTTATTTTAACAATATCGCTACTTTTTTCTTTGAAAGGTCTAGAGATTTTGCTTTGAAAGAAGCAACATGTAATGTGGGTTTTTCTTTGTTTTAAACAGGGTTTTCTTTCTTCCTTCCTCTCTTTCTTTTGAACTCTGACCAGGCATATGCTTTTGAAGAATATTTTATGCTTTCTCATGTTAAGCATATTCTATCTCTATGGAACTTTCAAAAATAAGAGGAAAATATTCCCAGCAGTTTTGTGTCTGGATTACATCAGTTTAAGCTTGTTTTTCAAGGTCAGTAAAAACAACACTGAGAAGGAAGTTGATGCAAATACAGGGAAGCTAAATATTGGCTGTAGAAAGACTCTCATGGAGTTTGCAGGTTACATGGATCTCAGCAGTGATAGGGAAAACAAATTATACTTGGGAGCTGGACTGTAGGAACCAGAGAGACTCTAGCTGGGATTTTATTTATTTATTTATTTATTGTTTTTTAATTCACAAGCTCTCTTATTCATAGCTCACAACTCATAACTCATGCACCTGAAGAGCAAAACCTAGCTGCTGGGGAGAGCTCTTGTTCTTCCTCCTCTGCCATGGCGCAGCTGTCGTGTGTCACACTGTGAAGCATGAAAGTCTCAGCAAACCAGCTGCTGTTACAGCAGCTCCAAAAACTGTTTGGGTAAGCTGACACCTTCCAGCTTGGGCATTTGTTGTACACCATCTCTGGGAATTAGCAGGTTGTGAAGAGATTGCCACACAAACAAGATGATGGCTGTAGGAGCCGGCAGGCTTCAGGTGACAGTGGCAGGAAAAAGACCTTTAGCCCTTTCTGGCCACTGTGTTGAGCCTACACATTGCCTTTGCTTTGGGCTAAAAGCACTGACCCCAGCATAGATCAGGGGATAACATTCAGCATGAGCCATGTGTTAGCCTAAATCTGAGCAGGATGTGAGTTAAGAGTCACCATGGGGAGTGCAGCCTCTGCAGCAGGTTGTTCACAGATTTCCAACACTTTTTTGCATAAATCCCTGGGCAACATAGTCTGAATTCAGTGTTGATCCTACTTCAAGCAGGGTGAAGTACAGGCCTCCTAAATGGTACCTTTCCCCTGGCTGATTCTCTGATAAGAAAGCAAGAGATGTGAGGGGCCGAGAAAGGACTGAAACTGGTGGGTCAGGAAGGGTCCCGCTGGGGAAGGGTGGGTGTTCATTTCCTGAGCGCAAATGAAACACAGGTTTCTCAGTGTGTGCTTCAACAGGATCAGCAAACATTTATGTACTGAGCAGGGCAGCTTCCAGTTAAGCACAGCAAGCTGCTGGTAGTCATCAGGTACTGCATGGCCTCAAACCTAAGAGTGTAAATTGAATCAAACCATGTGGCCAGGTAATAATCTTCATTCACTCTCTTGCAAGGTTCCTTTGACTTTTTTTCCTTGCCTCCTCCCCAGGTCACTCAGTGAATAGAAAGAAGATACTTCATCTTGTAGAAAATAGGATATTGATGGAAAATGTTTTAAGATGAAGGCCAGAAATATTTCAAAAATATTGAAAGGAAGTATTAAAGAGGCAGAACCTTCAAGAAGAGAAATTACTGTTTAATCCTGTTTAAATCAGAATTGTATTCACTTTCTGTCAGTGAGAGCTGGCTGAGAAGTCATGTTTGCTTTCCACAGATGTTGATTTTTTTCTTCTTCTTCTTTTAAGGCTAGAGTTGTTTCAGTTCTCACTTAAAATCATTTCTACAAAAAAGTTTTTGGCAAAAAGTCCTGTATCACAAAACGTATGTGAATTCTCCTTCCCGGCTCTGCTCAGGGTACTTGCTTTCCAGAGCTTCTCAGCCTAGGGAGGAGTCTTGATGAGCTCCTTTGAATCTGGAGATTTCCACTTCCAATTTCCCTGGCTCAGCAGCCACCAGCCCTTTTGGAAATCTAAGCTGCGTTCCCCCAAGACATAATTTTCAGTTTCATAAGAGTTTGTTCAGTCTGAAATATTTTAAGGAGAGCATGCTAGTCTCCACAAGCTGTGGTTTTGACAAAGCTCTGTTTCGTCTGAAAATTTCCAGACTGCCCTAGCCTTTGCTGTAGAGTTCCCTAAACAAGATTTTTCACAGGTGGTCGCTGAGTGAATGTTCCTCATTCTCTGTCTGTCTGACTGATATGCCCTTGTGGCCTCATTTGCAGAAGTGTTGAAACACACAGCTGCAACTGAAATTAGCAGGACCATGCTTTGAATACATGGAGGGCTGTATATTTCTGCTAGAATTCTGCTGTGGAAATTCTACAGCAACAAATAGTCTGAAAAAGCCCCAGGGGAAGTAAATTCTGATCTGGAGGCAAGCATAGTTAGAAGTGTGCAGTCATACAAAAGGCATGCTTTGGAAACAGTGTGAGGAAAAGCTCTTAAATCATTGCTTGGGTCCTAGACATTGTGTGCATTGAATGTGATGGGGATTTTAATGAGAAATGAGATGTAAGACTATATAAAATAACTTTTGTTACAGGTAGTAGGACAGAGACTACAAAGAAAATTTTGGCCCATCTTCACTATGAGCATTTAACTTTACATTGGAATATTTGGTGGAGGCTGGGGGCAGGATATCCAGCCTGTATCTATTTCCTCCACTAAAAAGGGAAGCACCACTCCCCACAAACCTCATAGAAACTACTTCATGTAGCTGTGGAAGGGTTGGTGACAGTTCTACCTGTGCTTAGAAAGTGTTTGTCTTGCCATTAAGGGAACTAGAAAACAGCCACTTCATAATTCCTGGCACCACTGGAGAGCAGACCTAGCATTTTTAAAGGAGGAAGAGTAAGGGGGGAAGTTTTGCCAGAGGACAGCAGATAAGCACTGTCTGGTGGCAAACTTCAGTCTCAGGATTTCTTACCTAGCTTAGTTTGTCTTCAGAACGGGAAAGTCACAAGGATGACAGGGATTTGAAAAGCTAAATTAGTTTGTTTCAGAATAATCACCATTGATTTTTTTTCCCATCGAAGAGTAGGTTTTCCATCTCCCCACCAGCCTAAGAAGGGGACACTAAGAGCAAAATGAGTGGATGTGGTGGGTTGCACATCTGATGCGATGGCAAGTGGGAGAGGTAACTGAGATGTCACTTTGTGGGAGGAGTGTGTAAAGCTGAGACAAAAGCAAAAAGACTGAAATGATGCTGCTGCTGCTGCCTGTGTTCCTCCACTGACTCCATTGCTCCATGAAAACTTTCACTACTGTGCTAGTCTGGCATTTAATCTCAACTGGTATTTTTTTTTTTTTTTGAGAGGAAGTTCATGATGGGTCGCACTTACGTCTCTATTCAATTATCAGTTGCAAATACCAGCCAAAACTACCAGTGGTCAACCTGTAAGATAAAACTGATGGTGCTCGGTTGGACTGCTACATTGGAAGTGAGTCAGGGCTGATGCAAGCAAGCAGAGCAGGCTGATGAGAAATGAGGTTGAGTCTGACATTCTTTGTCTGCAAAATGATGATGGTACACTTTCCTACCTCTTAGGCTGCCAGAAATACATCTTCCACCATTCGAGGATGCAATGAGCAGTGGAGTGGGTAGAGGAGAAGCACGTAGTCTGCTACTTTTTCTATCACTTATTTTCTTTCTTTCTTTACTTGTTCTATCCAGAATCACTTTGTCCAGCTCTATTTACCTCTATACTCCTTGTATTTATCACTACTAAGAGTATGCCAGAAAAAAGGGGAGGAGAAAAAGCAGTTAATTTTATTGTATTCATCGTTAGTTTTTGTTGGATAGCCTCATGATCATGATCATCATCATCATCATGATCATCATCATCACCTCCGCTCAGAGAGCCGGAGTCTCGTTCTGTCCCCACCGGAGGGCAGCAGAGCATGCACCGAGCCGCAGCTCCCGGCGCTTCCCAGCTCAGCGCAGAATAAGCTGCCAAAATAAATTCCTCCCCCCTTTAAACCCAGTGCGTCACTTCAGACGCTGCAAGTGGGAAATGAGGAAAGCAAAACGAGAAAAACAGAAAGGAAAAGGAGGAAAAGAAACAAAAAGCTTCTGGAGCACCAGTGCCAGTGAAGTATGCCAGAAGAATTTCTGCCGGATTCTATTATTAATTATGAATTAGTTATATTAATAATCATAGAATCACAGAATATCCTGAGTTTGAAGGGACTTACAAAGATCACAAAAATCCAGCTCCTGGCCCTGCTCAGGACAGCCCCAAGCCCCAACACAAAAACATTTTAAGAATTTTGGTCACTATTCTAATTGGATTAGGTCCACCATGTTATTAATTCTTACTTCTCTCTATTCACAGATCTGAGTCTACACACACTCAATGTATATGTAAACTCACCCAGGTATGAGAAATTAAAGTTTATTCACCCAGCATGAATGGATCCTTCTCCAACCTCTGAACAGCCGAATGCTTTGCTTTGTTTTTCTTACAAACCTGAAAAACAAGGGTGGAAAGAAGAATATTTTTTTTCTTTAATTTAGAAGCCAATGCTTTGAGAAATTTTAAATATATACATTTCCACACCTTGATTTAATAACATAGAGGCAAGAAGAAAAAGCAATCCTTGTATTGCCATAAGTATCTTACCTCTTTGAAGGCATTATTTGTGCGCCTGTAGCTATCTTCACTTTTTCATTATTTTGTAATACACCTTTCATTTTAGCTGAAAACCTCTTTTCTGTTATACTGGGAATAATGCAAGCCCCATCCCCTTGATCCTACTCTCTGACCCACAGCTTTAGAGCTGATATGTTGTTTTAGTCTGCTCAAATATTTGCTTCCTTGGAGATGGTGATTGCTTATATATATTCATTAGTTTTCTTCACAAAGGAATTGTACTAATACTGGTCCCCTGGGATGCCCAAACTTCTGGTCTGTGCAGAAGAGCCAGGCAGAATGAAAACATTATGCACCATTGTGTCTAAACAGTACCTTATGGTTCCATTTTCTTACCCTGGTGGTTTTGAATAGGGGAGATCACACTGACTTTCTTTAAACACTCAGGACAAAGTTCTTCTGATTTAATGAAGACATTGGCATCTTCCGTGAGGAGGCCTCTGTGTTTTGAGGTGACAGTCTGGTACTGGACTGCGGCCCATGGGGAGAAACAGGCATTTCTGTGTCAGTTTGACTTTTACTTTTGTAAATGATTCATGGGTGAGGTGAATCATACCAAAAATTACCTTTTTTTTTTTTTTTGCTATGACTAAAAGATACTGAAGTTAATACCTCACACAATGTAGCCATCCAAATTTAGAATAAGAAGATAATGGCATATAAAAACAAATGAAAGAGGATAGTCTTCATGGCATGATTTATAACTTGGCATTTAAGGGGATAAACAGATCAAGAGCAGCGTGCCTGAAAAGGACTTGGGAGTGGTGGTGGGTGAGAGGCTGGACTTGATCCATTAATGTGCACTTGCAGCCCAGAAAGCCAGACATGTCCTGGGCTGCATCCAAAGCAGCAGGGTGAGGGAGGAGATTCTGCTCCTCTGCTCTGCTCTGGTGTGACCCCACCTGCAGTGCTGCATCAGCTCTGGGGTCCCAGCACAGGACACAGGAAGGACATGGACCTGTTGGAATGGGCCCAGAGGAGGGACACCAAGATGGTCAGAGGGATGGAGCACCTCTCCTGTAGAGACAGACTGTACCAGCTGAGGTTTCCCAGGAAGTTTTGTAAAGAGGGGAAGTTTGTGAGTACTCTCAACTATTTGTAGAGTAGTTTATCTTTGAAAATTAATTTATTTGACTCTCTCAATTACTTTTAAGTATTGAACCAACTCCGCACGTGCAATAGTTTCTCTCTTTGACTTTCTCTTTCCATTTTTGTTTTTATTTAATTTTATTAATTTTTATTCTCCTTCTGGACAAAAGCAAAAACCCCAGTCATGTCAGACATGCATGGATAGTTATAATACTGCTTTACCTTGACTTTGGAGTGAATAGGGCCTTTTCTTCTGCTTAGAAAGAAAGGTTCAGGTCTCAAGTACAGCTTGGGGGTATCCTCAGCAGTGGCAGTGGTGAGTTCTGCTTCTGACTGCCTACTTGCACTCTCTATAGAAAGGCAGAACTTTCTCCTTAACCCTGTTACAAAATCCCTTATCCTGGCAAATTGAGACCAGCTGCAATCAACTCAGCTGTGCTGTCAAGTAGTTATTCAACCCATAGACACAGATCTAACTTCCACTAGTCACTCACCCAGCAGCAAAAGCTTCCCTGGGAGCAGACTAACTGCCTCTGCACAGGCCACTAGAAATTTCGTTTACACACTCTCTGAACTGGCTGTGCAAGCCCTAAAAACACTTTTGTGAACTCCTGGGTAGAGAGGTCCACAAGAACCATGGAAGCTGAATATGTTACATGTACTGAAAGCCACAAAAGCATGATTCAAATGAAATATGAGCAATTTTAGGCCCAGTACATTATTCATCCTAACTTTACACTGCTATTTAGGCAGCCCAAACGCAATAGAATCTGCAGGCTTTTGAATCTTCTTCATGTCAAATGTTCTGCCAACACATACACCCCAGGGCAGCTGAATGGCTTGTCTCAGTGCTTATCTCAAGCTGAAACCTGTTTGACATTCATGGACTAGTCACCCCTACTGATGACACAGTTTCATTCCAAAACCAGGAGAAGGAAGTGGTGTCCTCACCTTATTACAGATAATACAGATAACTAAAGTGGTTAGTGCACTTGTTGAAGAAGTAGTGCTCCTAGTGTGGAGCTGTATTCTGAGCCTGGAAGGAGAATCAAATGTGTTCCTCAGGTCTCCTCTCTCAGCATTCCTGCTCTGCAGGGAAAGCACAACACAGTCCCTCACAGATGAAGAAGCAGTGCACATGAGGACAGAGGTCACAATGGTAAAACTCAGTCTTACTTGAATTCCAAAAGAAATGATAAGTGCCAAAATCCTGTTTGAGAGTTCCCAAATTTATGTTAATATTGATGAGAAAGCCTATGTTTACTGCTGACTGCTGTGACCTCACTCTGCTGTGCCTGCCTGAGTCTGTCCTAGCACTTCATTGTGGTGATTCTGAACCTCTCTCAGTTGCAGATGGTGAAGGGTTAAGATACTTCTGGCATGAGTTGCTGTATCTTTCAAAATTATAATAAATTTCCTACAATTTATTCATTCAACCAAAGTAAAATTCAGAAAAATGTTTATTTGAAGGAAATTCACAGCTCACTTCATCTCCAAATGCTTGTACTGGTTCAGCTACCAGTGGCTAACAGAGAAGAAATTGAGAGTGTGTTTACATTATGTAGATGAGAGACAACTCATATCTGGCAGTAGACAATTTTTTTTTTTTTTAATCACTGGAAATCTTAATTTTTAAGTATGTACCATTTGTGATGGGTTTTGTTTCTCCCAAAACTGATCTCCTTGTCTTTAGACAGTAAAACATCAGAGGAAGAACGTTTCCCAGCATGTAAATGTCATGTAAATTCCAGAAACCCTTTTTCCTTGTAACTATTCTCATTATTTTGTTTATATTGGAGCCCACACATTCTCACTCAGACATAGAATCACATGATCATTTAGGCGGGAAAAGACCTCTGAGACCATCTGAGTCTAATCCTTAACCCAGCTTGCCAAGCCCACCACTAAAACATGTCCTTGAGTCTCACATCTACAAGTCTTTTAAATGCCTCGAGGGATGTTGACCCAACCATTTCCCTGGGCAGCCTGTTCCAATACTTGACAATCCTTGCAAAGAAGAAATTTTTTCCTAATATTTAATTTAAACCTCCCTGGCACAACTTGAAGCATTTTAAACATTTTCTCTGATTATTTAGCTTGATACCTGGGAGAAGACCAAGTACTCTTACCTGGCTACAGCTTCCTGTCAGGTGGCTGTAAAAATCAACAAGGTCCTCCCTGAGCCTCCTTTCCTTCAGACTAAACACCCCAAGCTCCTCAGCTGCTCCTCATCAGACTTTGCTCCAGACCCACCACCAGCATTTTTATCCTTCTCTGGCACCTCAACATCTTTCTTGTCGTGAGGGGCCCAAAACAGAACACAGGATTTGAGGGGAGGCCTCACAAATGCTGCAGAAAAAAAAAACAGTGAGACTTCTCAAAGGACACATGTGGGGCTTTCTGGGACCCCCTTGATCTCCCATAATATGGATGTGTAACTGCCTTTTTATGCCTTGCTGTTGGATGTCTTGAGAAATACACACCAAGAATGCAATACAGTGTATATCTTCTCCCAAATATTAAATTTCTACTCTTCTGACATTTTAGGTCATGCTTTTTTCCATTCCACTCAAAAAATCCAACTAAATACTTCACTTTTAAGCCTCAATCCCAAGATAATAAGAAGTATACAGGTTTTAAAAAAATTAAATTAAAAACAAAATTAAAGGCATCTCCATTGTTCAAATAGTAGGATTGTTTAATTCATATCAGATGGTTTTCCTTAAACTTTAAAAATACAAACTCACCTTTCAGAACATTATTGAAAATGTTGTAATAAAAATGGCTTTCATAAATTTTTTTGTATGGTAGTATTCATTTGTTTGATCTATTAGGAGAATGACTAACAGTATGGTTTGGTATTATTTTAACCAATTTCAATCTAGCTTGAATACAGAGCCACACAAATTCTCTCTGTGCAGGCATTAAAGACAGACTGGAACCTTCAAGGGATGTTTCACCTCATCCAAGAATACCATTATAGGGCAGCTGGACTGCCCTTAATATGACTGGCTTTCACCATTGATCATAGAATCTGGATGGAAGATGTGAACAGTTAATTTGTTTGTAATGAAAGCCAGGTGATAGGAACCCATTCTATGGTGCAGGAGGAAACAGCACTGGATTATATCTCCTATTGGAAACCGTGTGGACAATTATTGCATTACAACCTTCTAAGTATATTAGTTGCATTACTTACCAGCTATGAATTGGGTCAGGTATTGGGGCAGCTGAATTATTGCTTTTCCCCAGATCAGGAGAGCACTGTTGAAGCACCTCTCCTGTTCACTCCCCGCTCCTGCAGTTTGGCCCACTTTGCAGAGCAGTCCTGGAATACACAAACCAGGCTTCTAGCAGGTTTGCAAACCTGAACTGCACGCTCCAGGACAACAGAAAAAGCTCGGCAACTGCTCCTGGGCATCCAGGCCTTGAAGACCTAGTGTAAATCAGAGTTCCAAGAAATAGCACCATAACATCGTAGTGCAATGACTTTTAAATAGGCGGAGTATGGATCCACTGTACTCTGAAACAGAAATAAGGTAGTAGTCGCTAGAGGGAGCCCCTTAACCATCATATCCTGCATTAAACCCTGCCAACTTGGGCCTCCACTCTTAGATGTTGAAGCACTGCAATAGGGTAGCAGAGTGCTACTGCCTCCAGTACTCAGTAAAGAAAAGGGGGATAAAAAGACAGAAGTATGCAAGGCTTCTGCAAAATTCGACATTCATTCCAAATTCTGAAAAAATACAGACTTTTAAAAGATTTCCCCCCAGAAAACCAGCTAGTACAAATTCTGTGCAGTGGTTTTTAGCTTTGCCTAGACCTTTTGAAAATGTCATCTTTAAGTAGCACCAGTGAGAGGGCATTCACCTTTCCCTCCTTCAAAGATCAAACATCAAAATGGGCACAAGTTTTCATTCTGAAAATCTTTAGACTACGAGCACAACCCTCCCTCCTTTAACTTCATTACAACATAGGTGGCAATTTCCAGCAGCCAGACACAAACAAGTGCTACTTAGAGCAGAAATCCAGTCTGGCTTTCTTTGTGTTTAAAGAGGGCTCTGTAAAACAGAGGAAAGTCATGTTCCTGCAGTGTAACTGCAGACATGCATTCAATTGTCTGCTGTATTCTAAATTTAGCAAATAACATAGCAGTTACAGTTTGTGGTTCTCTGTAACAAGCTCTATAGAACTTGCAAGAAGTCCTGGGGAAAACACAACAAGGATGTGAGAGCTGTGGAGATGGCCCCAGCTGCAAAAGGAGCTCTCGCAGTCAGCAGGACCCTGCAGGGAATGATTGCAACCTGGGCAGAAAAACTCAGAAGCAGGTGTTTCTTTTCAGAAAATGTGCAGCAGTAGAGGGCAGCAGACAACAAGCAATCCTACAGACCTTTATGAATCCTTGACATGATAAAGGCTTAATTGTAGTAGTGCAAGCCCAGAGGATGACATATCCCCTGAAGAATTTCGGGGGGCCTAGAAAGTGAGGCCGCTCTGAAGGTAGAGTTAAGTTTGGCCTTGGAAAGGGAGTCGAACTCCCCCCTCCCATCCCTCAGTTAACAATAGTATCTTGTGTCTCACTCTTTCTTCCCTTACTCCTTCCCGACTGGACCCTGACCTTCCGACCCTTCTCCGTGTCCTCCCCTGTACCGTTATGAGATAAGTTGTAACCCTCAGAATAAAAGTCTGAAAGCTGGGTCATCCAGGGTCTTTTGCCCCTGAACCCAAGCAGAGCAGACCCTCATGTCTTGTGTCTGATTTTGGGTTTCGGGCAAGAGAACACTCTCTCTCTCAGTAGCTCTCTGGCTTTTGGGACAGCGACCACCATCCCAGGGAAGCCCGGCTCGCAGCAAGGGGAAAAGAAGTCCCTAGCTGAAGTTGACTTAACAAAAAGGAAACTCTCAGAACAAGCTGCCGAGCCACTGGCCGTCCCTGTGGTCAACTGTCCGGCCCACGCCATCGGCCGCACTTAATGAGAGGAATGCGAACTAGAGAGATACACACTGGGCTTCTCAAATGCAGGAGGGGATCAGAAAGCTGACCCTGAGAGAAGTAAACCCAGACACATCACCTTCTGTGTGTGCTGGCTGTAACCACCCCAGCATGCTAATGTTGTGGTGGGAGGAGCAGGGAAGGGATCACCTCTGGTGCTGTAACTTTCCTCAGAGGTACTCCACCAGCAACCCAGCCTGAGCACTGCGAATGATACCTCCAACCCACCACAACATTTCCCTTCTTTTATAAGATAGGGATATGCAGGAAATTCTCTGTTAGTAAAACAACATTGCTGTTGGGTAATGCCTCATGCTGTCCCAAAACAGTCTCAGTATGAGAAGACTAAAATAAGAAAAAAATCAACAAAGCAACCATTAGGTATCATGTTACCTCCGTCTGTCCCTTTGAGCAATGACTAGAAAACAGGCAGCACTCAGAAGTGAAGCTGAATGACTCATTTTCTGAAAAAGCAAATTCAAACCTCTTACAGGCATTTCCTCCCCACCCTAGAACTACTTCTCCCTGCATGTGCAGAGATAACCACCTCACTGCAGCAGGCACTCAGGGTTACCATAAAGTGAAGAAATTAGCTCAATTTCTGTTGCTACAACAACAACAAATGGCTGCTCCGTAAGTACAGCTATTTTCTCTTTTCCTTGGTGGAAGTGAGGAGAGGTTTGTTGGGAACCGTTATTTTTAGTGCCTTTCACGGGAGCGTCTCAGACCTAAAGGAGATCATTCCTGTCTCTTGAGAGACTGGTGGTTAGGCAGAAAACATTTTGGCTGCATCTGTGGCGTTCTCCAGCCTGACTCACACACTGTGGATGTCAGAGTTGTGCAAGCAGCAGGGGGATGTGCAGCTTGAGGCCCCACGACAAGCCAGAACATCCAGCTGCTTGAAAGCTCTGGAATAACATGCTTTTCCTGTGGTGAGCTGTGGGATGTGCAGCTAGGGTGCATTTCAGGACTGCCTCAGAAACGCTGCGCCATACCAGCAATCCTCGTCATGAAAAATTTGGAATGGTTTTAAGTCGCCTGTCTATCAGCTGCCTGCTTTGAGCAGAACTTGACCAGGTACTATATTTCTCCCTTACTACGTTGGGAAACACTAGGGAAAATGTTAATGGCTGTTTGGATTTTTTTTTTTTCTTCTGTAGATAAAAATATCTCAAGGAAGTTTTTGAAATACTTTTCCCTTTACAACAACATTATTCTCATACAAGACTATGTACAAAGTGAGAGCTGCAGGCTATGTGTTTACAAGTCTGGGTTTTCTTGTATCTGTATCAAGTCTACAAAATAGGAAGTTTTAAAAGAAATTTTCATAGACTGAACAGTACTGAATTGAGTGGTATTAACTGTGTGACTTTTCACTGAGTGTTACCAAACTGATGCCACAATTGTGTACTGTTTTCAAGAGGAGTGTATATGATTATATCTAAAAATATGAATATTTTCTTTTATGAAAACTGGCCTGAACTGGATTTTAGTATTTTTAAGTATTTTGTTGGAAAGGTAAAGACTGCTTATAAACTTTGAATTAATATAGGAAAACAAGTGACAAAATATGAAAGATATGCAAGCTAATCGCCCCTGGATTATTAAAATAGATGAAGAAAGGGACAAAAACTAAATTCCTTTGGGGGAAGGATTAACAGTGGGAGAGAGAGGAAAGAGTTTTGCTTTAAGCCGAATTCAGTTCAGATAGCCAAGGGGACTGTTTGCATGCAGCTTCTCTGCTTGGACTCCCATCACCTATCACTGAGGTGACAGGGATAATACCAGTCGGTATAATAAACCAGTAGCCGTTTTCTGTAAATTGCCTGCTTTTCTACAGGCAGCTTCTGGGGAGGCTCAGCCCCAAGCTCCAGGCTGTGCTTTAAATCAGTTCCTCTACTGTGAAATACAGGCAGTTTGTGACAACCAACTGCACAATTAAATCTGGTTATTTCCAACTCCCTTTTACTTCAACTTTTTTTGAGGCTCACAGGATGTAAATGTTAGACACGGCTGAGGTCTTCTCTTGTACTTTTCCTGTAACTACTTATGATGCAGCAAAGGTACAAACTCAAATGCAGGAAACTGAGCATCTCTAGATAGCAACGTTTCATCTGTTCTAGTGCTTGTAAGCAAGTGTTTGGATGCCAATTTTCTAAGCACAGAAATTTAATATTTCCCATCAAAGTTTGTAGTGTTTATGGATGAAATGCAAGAACTAAGGATATTACTAAAATTCTGAATAAATAATTTCTGGAAAACAAAAATAAATATGAAATGAACATAATTTATAAAATTGAGATGCTTGGGAGTGTTCAGCCAGGCATGGGATAAATTTGAAAGAAATGTTTTTTAAAGCTTTTGAACCAAACTCACTTGGTCCTTACTTCAAAGTCTTTAAACAGTTTGTCTCACTGACAATGAAAGAAAAAGCCCCAGAGAAACCTCTTCATTCTCAGGGTTGAATAACAGGAGGTCACAAATTCTTCTAAGAAATTATAATTGTTGGAAAAAGATGAGTAGAATTTCTACAGCTAAAAATACCTCTTAAAAGACTGGAAGGAAATGTAGTATATTTTGTGAAAAAGCACAATGCTGTTACTGTCTATGATTACAGAAAAATAAATTGTATTGCAGACTGTATCTTAATAAATTCTTTTTCATTTCTGAACAGTAAGTATTTTTTATACAGATGATTCATGTAAGAAATTAGAATTATTTCACTATTTTGAGATAAAATTCTTTACACATAAAGAAAAATTCCTCTAATAAATGAAGGGCTAGCAGTAAAAATAACATTAATGTCTTTACTCTTCTTCATTTAGGGTCTGATCTGAAGTGCACTGGAATAAATAAAACAGAATGTTAACAGGCTTTAAATTTTTAATGTATTTTTATTGCAGTGACTACTAGGAAGACGTATCTGTGACAAGGTGCTCTAGGTTTTGCAGGATTTGAATGCTCTAAATGCAGAAATGATTTGGCAACTAACATTTCATTGGTAAGAAAAACATTGTGAGTTATGTCATGCTTAGTTCTAACATGAGTGAAGCCTAATAATGATGTTATCCTTTGTTATAAAAGAGCAGCAGTTTATATCACAAGGTGATTTTTGTTTGTTTTTCTTGTTATTAACTTTTTCACAACCCAAGGATCCCAGCCTGGGCAAAAAAGAAAAATATTTCAGAGGAAGTTGATCCCATTCTCAGGCTTCCAGGGCCAACTTTTAATAAACATCCAAAGCCATAAGCAAAATCACTTGTATGCCATCTTCTACATCTAAATCCCCATGTGAGACTGCTCACAGGAAACTTGGAAACAATCAGGAAAGGAGATTTTAAAGTCGTGGTCCTGACATTTTCCTCTCCATTGTATCAGTTTGGGTAAAATGTGTCTGGTCTGGAGCCAAGCTCACATTGGAGGATCTCTGGCCACATGTAGGGGGAGGTCACTGACTACTTTCCTTCTGTGTTTCAGGTCACTCCTGGTTGCACCCCTGATTTTTGGTCTGCTCCTGCAAGCACCTCTCACACAGCTTTCTGCCATCACACAGCCAAACTTTGTGCTGCTGCTGGCTGATGATCTCGGCATAGGGGATGTGGGTTGCTATGGGAATGATACCATCAGGTAAGGAAACTGACCTTAAGGGTGGACAGAATTGGTGTGATACTTAACATAAACCTGAAATCCTCTGCTCAGGATTATCTATTGCCTGGAGGCCGTTCCCAGGGCCAGCTCTGCTGTGTGGAGCTGTTTTACTTGGGGAATATGACAATCATTCTTGTGTATTCCTTAATTACCTAGCAGTTAAAAAACAGGTATACCCAAAGATGGAGATATTGTCCCCTCTTTCAATATTCAGGCCTCATTACCTCCTTTTAATCCTATGTTACTGTTCTTTCCCAGTTTCACATCTAAATACAGTTAAATGACTGTAGTGAGCAATGTTACCAGGAAATATTTCTCTTTTCATCCTCAAAGACACAGAATTTGTCTTCTCTTTGAAAATTTTGCCACAGAGTTGCCTGCTGGCTTGTAACTTGTTCAAACAAAACCAAATTTGCTATGATCCCTCCCCTCCTCCAGCCAAGTTCTTGGAATCTGAAAGGCTTCTGTCAGCAAATTCCTGGCAGGCAGCTGGTGATCATAGGTGCTGATAGGGTTCTGCGAGACCTGGCCTCCACAGCATCATCCCCTAGCCATGGATTTTCTTTTCAGGAGCAGTGGGCTATGTTTGCGGTGTACCAGCTGGGTGACTGAGTACCTGTGCTCTCTTAGCGATTGCTTCTCTGCAGTGCTAAGAACGGCAGGATTTCGAATTTTTTGGGGAGCAGACCTAGTGCTCCTTTGGGGAGGAATGCTAATCAGCTGACTGAGATGGTAATTGTGCTGAGGGTGGAACTACAGCAACTGCTGTGCCAAGTTACCCTGGATTGCACCTCTGGCGAAAGGCGGCAGAGAAGAACCTGCCTTGTTGCAGATGTTACTTCCTGGCAGGGAGGAATCCGTAACAGTATGGCACAAAGCAACAAAACATTTAGGATCCTTCAAAATCCTACAGGTTTTGTCTACTTGCGAGCACCATTCAACTGATAATTGCAAGAACAAAATTGTGAAACTGGAGCTCGATCTAATTTAAAATACAAGTAGGCACACTTTAAATTGGAAGAGGGGGTACATTGTGTTCTGAAATGTAAGATATTATCTTGTCTGTAACTAGTATGCAAGGCAAGCTTGTCTTTGTTCGTTACCAGTTGCTTGCAAATTACCCTCTTCTCACCTACTTACCTTGTTAATTCATATTGCTATCAGAGCTTGCCACTACAGTGTGAAAACATGCAGGATTTCTTTCCATTTTTCTCCTCTTCACAACAAATGTCATGAGAAATACCTTGTTGGCTTCCTTATCTGTACTTTAAGTCATATATTGTCTTGTCTGGTCAAGCGCTGTCACCCTGTGGCAACTAAATTTCCATTACAATGATACACTGAGGCTGACACACGGCTCTTTAGGAAGCTAGTGCTGGAAAAATGCAGTTCTGGAGGAATGAAAGGTCTGTGGTGGGGCACTGGAACATGTTGACTGGAGAAGCTGTACGTTAGTATTCAAAGCCAGGATGGGTGAGGCTCTGACCAACCTCATCTAGTGGAAAATGTTCCTGCCCATGGCAGGGGATAGGAATTTTGTGATCTTTAAGGTCCCTTCCAGCCCAAACTGTTCTACAATTCTATTTCTGCAAGACTCTTCATAGCACATGGAAAAAAAAAAAAAAGAAGGAATGGTTGGCTTGAAATTAATCCATATTCTGATTATTAATGAAGAAAAAAAAAAAAGAGAGAGAGAAATATGTCCCCATCATTTATGGAAATTTTAAAAAATTACAAAAATATTTCCTGGCCATGTTCGATTAGAAGAAACTTCTGAAAATAAAGATAAGTATATAAGTTCTTATTCCCTTGAGAGACTCTCTGGATGATATCTGTTGACATTGGTTGCATTTTTAGGACCCCGAACATTGATCGCTTGGCAAAGGAAGGAGTGAAGCTGACCCAACACATCGCTGCAGCTCCACTTTGCACCCCCAGCAGAGCAGCTTTCCTCACTGGCAGATATCCCTTCCGATCAGGTTTGCCTTGAAAAGCCACACACCCTTTAAACATTGCTTTATTGCTGGAGAGAACAATGTCACACAATGGGCACAGAAGAAATGAGGGGTGTCACAGATGCGCCGTCCCTCTCTAAGACACAAGGTGTCAGATAGGCTAAGTACCTTTGAGGTGGCGTCTGTGTTTGTGCAGTATTTGTGAGCTGATCTGGGGAGATGCAGAGCAGAGAAGAACCAGCTGTGCAGAGCATCTAGGTCTCCCTCAATTCACAATTTTGGTTTCGTTTTGATGCTCTGTTGTACAGATTGGAGCCAGAATGGAGTTAGAGCAAATGGTTACATTAAAAAAAAACAAACAAAACATTATACAAAACAGGAATAATAATAACATTTACAAAGCACTAGTTAAATTCTGTCATAGATGACTCCTTATCAGATGTCAGAAGCAGCTCAGCCCTGCAGGGAGCACAGTGGGTCTGTGCAGATGTGCGTCCATCCCCTCCAGTCAAGGTGCAGAATGAGTCATTCATGGGAAAGCTTATTTACGTATCTGTCAAAATTAATCTGTCCTAGGACATAAGAGTTTGACAGCAATATTATTTTTTCCCAGTCGTGTTTTTGAAGAAAAAACACTATCCTGTCAAACTTCATCTCTGAGATGAAAAGGTATGAAAAACAAACAGCTCTACATGTTTCTAACAGCAGCCCTCAAACACTTGTTCTATTGCAAATTATCTTCAGAGCCTTCATTCCCGAGGCATTTTGAAGCTGATATGTCATCCTACTTTTATCATGACAGCTCCCACTGAGACTGGTAGTTTGAAAACACACATGGGCTTGTACAGACCCTTTCCCACTGCAACAGCAGGGCCGGAGATGTTCAAGGCTACGATGACAGATTGAACTTTACATAGCGCTGTATGATGGGGTTATGCCAGTATAAAATGCTAAATGGTAGGGTGTAAACCTGCAGGTGAAGAGAAGATATGTACTCCGTGGGGCTCAGAGATCAGGTACTAGCCATGCCACAGTGCAAGGAAATCCCGAATTCCCTGGCAGCCACAGAAGACTGAAGTCTCCTTACGCTCCTTGCCTTCACATTCACATTGAGCAAGTGCATTACATACAGCCTAGGTGCCATATAAAATCTCCTATACAACCGCATCATTCCAAATGACATTAAATTAAAGGGAAAAAAAGTCTCAGTAGGAGGTACAAAGAAGAAAGAATAGGTACTATGGAGAGTCTTAACTCTTTCTTATTCCTGTCCAGGGTCTTAGATTCATGTTCCCAAACAAAGACCATTAGGATGTATGTTTAATACTATCATTTCAATGAAATCAGGAAACAAAAAGGTATGTTGGATAAAAGTACTTAACCCTTTACACTAACTCAGATTGTTTTTTATTGTATTTTTAGGGATGGATGCTATAAACAATTACCGTGTTATTTTTTGGAATGCTGGCTCAGGAGGGCTCCCTCCAAATGAAACCACTTTCGCCAAAATACTGCAGCAGCAAGGCTACAGCACAGGACTGATAGGTATGGGGGCACTCCTCCCCTAAAGGTGTTCTTGAATGTGTATCACCTGCACATCTCACTCAAACCATAACTGCTCATAATTCAGTTTTAATATTAAGATGAAGAATAATATGTAAAAAGAAACTCAGCCAAAAAGTACCTCTCTTAAAAGAACAAGCATATGATAAAGAGGACAATTTTTACCATTGACCCACTTTCAAGCATGGCTGTGGTAGTTAAAATACATAACAGAAAATGTTTTTAATTCCCGAATATTATTGTACCAGGTATAAGATACTTATTCCAATACTATTTCATTTTAAAAAGTAAAAATATGAGTGCCATTTAAATATGCATGGTGATGTTTTACACAGTTCAGAGCAGATTCACACGAAAGGGAACATCTGTTATTTAAAACATTAGAGACAGTTAATAGCATCACAAGATTGGACATTTCAGAAACAGAAACAAAGCAATTATTTTTTTCTTCAGTCACAGCATGCCACTGTAGTTCACCAAGATTTCAGTACAGCCCAAAAACACTGCGTTCTTCTTCATCAATGTGAATTTCATTTTATTCTGTATTTTATAGCATTACTTTTATTTTATTTTTTTTTTACAATTGTAACATTTTGTCATGATCTTGTTTCAAATAATTATTTATCTAAGATGTGCCACATAGTTCCACAGGCTGATAAAGCACAAACATTCCTGGCTGATTTTTCAACTATTTGCCCTACCTCATCTGAGCATGTAAAATTGTCAAAAGCCAAAATCTATATCTGGCACATGAAAATATTAACTGCACAAACCAGTTGAATATATTAATAAAAGTTCCCGCAGAAAGAGATTTGCATTCATTCAACAGAATAAATCTAAACCACATGGGACAAAACTAAAAGAAGCCTTCCAAGCAATTCAAATTCTACATTACTGAAGCTCCATCTCCGTTACTTTTGTAGGGACATTGTTTTAGTTGTTTTAATCAGCTCGTAAAACAGACTGTGCATGCTTCATCTCAGTTGCAGCAGGTTGTCACTAGCAAAACAATCAGATTTATCTCCACCCTCCTCAAGGAACTGCCCTGCAGCAGAGTTGTGCTGCTTGCCTCCCAGAAGCAAAAGGGGGAGGTATTTTCACTGTGGGTATCTCAGTTAAAATCACACTGCAGATGCCAAAAGCATCACCTAGATTAACCAGACTGACAGATCCTGATTAATTGCACCATGGGAGATGGTGGAAAGCACCCATGATAAGTGACACATAAAAATCACAGGAATTTTACATTCAAGTCATGAAAAATCTTAACTCAACCTCTACCCAGGTCACTTCAGCTGAATGAGCACTAAGTAGTCTCACCTGAATTGTTCGTGATTGTTTTGCCCTGAGCACAACCAGTCTAATTGCAAAATTAAATCCTATTAGTAACCTGCATTTTGAGGTGATAATGAGATTTTTTGTTGGGAAATGCTTTGAAGGCACTTTGTAGTCAGAAAACCAATGCTGTATAACTAATGGCCTCAGAGATTAATTTATCTTAATTATACACTTAGTTTAGCTTCTGGAGGTTTGATTCTTTTCTAGCATGTCAGAAACCTTTATTGACCTCAGCTGGAGATTTAGGTAATAGAGTGCATCTGAATTCCAAGAATACTTTAGCTGCACCTGTATTTATGACCAATGCATTTATGTATTGATTACAAATCTGTTACATTCTACAGTTGGCTCTAAATATGTCAGGAGGTAAACTGAGTGCTGAAAACTATTCAGCTACCTACAATAGAACTTCCATTCTTTCTTTATATTTACAGTCAAAAAGCAGCAATTTTTCTGCTCCTATTGTAATGCACTGCAATTGCGTTGAAACCTATTCAGGGTTGGTTGCTTGTATGTGTACTGCTAATATAACAAACTGTGAGGATAACATCATCCTGCATGTGCACAGTTCCTCTCTTCACGGTAAGAATTAGTTTCAAATTAGTTTTCAAGTAAAATTCTTAATGTCCATTTTGATCTAGCATCCAAGATCTGAACAAAATGCAATTAAACCTGATTTTGTTCACTTGTTCCAGACATTCTCAAACCTCAGTGTTTGAACCAAATGAGCCAACTTGCTATGTCACCATGTAAGTTCCTAACCAGTCTTTTTGAATAGACTGAAGGGGAAGCAGAAGCATGGTTTTGGTGTGTCATTCATCATAGTATTTGGTATGTTCATAATAAAGAAAAAATTGTGCTGCAAAAGGTCAAGAGATGTTCCTTCTAATATATGAATACATCAGTATTTAAAAGAAGTCGGCTTTAATTTTTAAAAATTTTAATAAATACAAATAAATGGCAAAAATTTTGATAAAACAAAGTCTTATTCTCATTCAGTATACGGAGATATAATGATCATCCAAGTTACTTACAAATGTACAGCTTCATGAGAAATTCATCTCCTGGGCTCAAGTTTTTCTGGATCCAGTGGTTTGTCTGGCAACCATTACATGAGCTGCCAGCATGACAACTCTGTTCATATCTCCCCTTATCAATTGGGCACCAACAAAACCTCCCAGGAGCAAGTCTGCATTAGCACTTTGAAGGTAAAGGGACAACAGAACAGGTTATTTTGTCTTATGCTTACAAAAGGACAGCTTCTCCTATGTGATACTTGGTCACTGGGAAGGCTTTACATTTGTGCTTAGTTCAGAATTTTTCTCAAATTCTAGTTGCCTTTATAGTACGTCCTTTTTAATGTGTGACCAAAGCTACAGGGCATGAATATATGTACAGAGCACCAGTAAATGTGTTGAAAATTTATGAATTGTAGAGGTTTACTTTTGTCAATCCCATTATATAACTACATACTTGGTATATTTCTGTGTAGGATGAAGTTATCACAAGCAGAAAACAACCAACCCTATTTTGACAAATGTTTTGTGTAAGGAAAATTCCTTTAATTTAAAATATTATCTCTTTATATTTTAATAATGTCTACTTTCAGGGAAGTGGCATCAAGGTGTTAACTGTGAATCCCGCAATGACCACTGCCATCACCCTTTAAACCATGGATTTGACTATTTCTATGGGATGCCTTTTACACTAATAAGTGACTGTCAGCCAACAGAAACGCCAGAGATGGACAGAGCCTTTAGAAGGAAACTCTGGCTGTCCACTCAGATGATTGGCCTCATGATACTCACTGCTGTCCTTGGAAGACTGACTGGCTTGATCTCAGTCCAGTGGAAAACACTGACCTGCCTTGCTGGGTTTAGTCTCCTGTTCTTCATATCCTGGTTCTCAAGTTATGGATTTGTACGGCACTGGAACTGCATCATGATGAGAAACCATGAAATTACTGAGCAGCCAATGGTGACAGACAGAACTATGTCCCTTATCTTGAGAGAGTCCATTTCATTTATTCAAAGGTGAACTGGGCTTCCTTTGACCACAAATTTTCTCGTTCTTGTGCGTTTTGCAACTTTTAAACAGAACTTTACCATTTCTTGACTTCATAAGTTTTTATAATTTTTACAATATTATGTAGGATTATAAGTAGTATTATTTTTATTCTTTTAAAATATTATCAGTAATTATAGCATATTAAAAAAATAAAGCTGCTGCTTAAGGATGCTACTTATTCTCAGCTTCACTAAAGCTGATAATATTTCCCAATTTCCATGGGTTGTATTGAATATTTCTAGGCTATATTTAAGAAATATGTATACCCATCAATGAGACCAACATTGCAGCTTTAAGGAAGAGCAGGTGATGTCAGAAATGTCTGTGGGGGCCGGGGAAGGAGAAGCAGAGCTGTGATGTAGTCTTATCATATGGATGATAAGTGGGTAACAGCTCGCAGATGAACCTTCTGCCTTCAGTAGCACAGTAGTGCTTTGCAATAGCTGAAAGTGGATTTTTAATCTGGAAGTTTTCTAGCTATGATTCAGGATAGAAAAGGCTAATTTTATAAAGGGCCAACATTATTCTATCAGACAGATCCTAATCACTGGGTTATAATATCTTACAAAGCAAGGTTTTTCTGAAGAGATTGTTGAAATATCTGTGCAAAAATAATGCCATTTTTCATTACAACTAATCTGCATTGAGAACCTTCCTCCCTTATAACACAGTGTTGGTTTCTGTTTTGTAGAAATAAGCACAAGCCATTCCTCCTCTTTCTTTCCTTTTTGCATTCCCACACCCCTCTCCTCACCACAGAGAAGTTTCTTGGGAAGAGCAGACATGGTTTATATGGAGACAATGTAGAGGAGATGGACTGGATGGTAGGTAAGTCAACACAGCATATAATAATGTCTCCAACTATCTAATACCCAGGTCTAGATTAAAGATTGTTATTAAAAGAACAAGGAAGAAAATTAAAAGCAAGGACAAAAAAAAAATTCTAGGTTTTAATGAACATCTGTCAATCTTATGTGAGCACTGTTATTTAGAGTGGTTTTTTTTTTTTATTTTCTTCAGTCTTGACCAAATGCTCACTCTTTTTGGTCAAGTGTTTACCGGTTTTAATAATGTCTCCTTAACTCCTGCCAAGAAGTTCTCCTGTTCTTACTAAATATATGATAAGTATTTCATTTTCTATGATTAGTAAAGAGCAGGTCATTTCAGCCTCTTATGGTCTTTTCTAAATAGGACACATCAAAAGGTGATAAAAGGGATAAGAAAATTAATTCCAGATGAAATAGAGCGGCTGTTTATTTGTGACAGCTTCATTAAGCAGAGTTATATTTGTCAGCCACAATCATATTTGTCAGCCACAATCATATTTGTCAGCCACAATCATATTTGTCAGCCACAATCATAAATCCAGAAATGTTCATCAGTGTTAACTGGTATGCCCCCCAAAAAAAGATTGATGTTATTTTTCAGCATGTTTTTCTGGGGTGGAAGGAGAATTACTTATTGAGTCATGATGGACAAAAGGTACCCACATGCGCAAAAGTCAAGTTCACATACAGGAAGAATTTGGTTTCAAACCACAAATATAATTAAGAATGTCAGAAACAGCCCAAGAATGGCTTTTAATGTAAAGGAAGTTTGTTATTAACGCATATTATATCCATGCAGGAATAAAATGCAAATCCTAACTGTGGTCTAGACAATATAAGAGTAACCTTTTGTTTTTTCCGTATTTCTCATGATGGCCACAACTGATGTAGACACTAACTTTTGGGGGCCTTAGATCATAATTTCTTTCCATATTTTTTTCAGTACATGGTAGTTTTTTTGCACTTGACAATAAAGGCTTCTTGTCTGTGGCTGTTCTTCCACACCTTTTTAAAATACCAGTAATAAAGTGGCTATTACACATCACAAAAAATCCGTGCTTCTAGAGACACTGAAATCATAACTACAAATTTCAGTCTTAAAAAAATATTAAACAATGAGCGGCCTTAAATAGATAAGAGATTACATTGGTAAATGTTTACAAGTCAGAGGTTAAAATTTATTTAGGATGAGAGTTATTTTTAATATACACATATTCTTGTGTTTACAGGCCAGGTTCTAGATGCTATTGACAAGGAAGGCTTGAAAGGTACTACACTAGTTTATTTTGCCTCTGATCATGGTGGATGGCTGGAAAGACAAGAAGGTGAAAGGCAGCTGGGTGGCTGGAATGGCATATACAAAGGTAAGAGCTGTCATGAACAGTGACAATGCAGCAACAAGAATTTAGGACACCCCTAAGGCTTATATAAGATTATACACTCAAGGAGCAACACTGGTTTATTACCAAGAAGCAAATATGTCTTGTTCTAATTAGGCATGTAACAATGTAGTAAATTCTGAGCAGGTGTCATTTATAAGCAAGAATTCTCAAATTGTCAGGAGGTGGTCTAGTGAACCTATTTTCACTGATGCTGAGTAGGAGCTTAGCAGCAAAAACAAAAGAGTAAAGAAGGCTCATCAAGGTAACATGATAACACAATACAATTTGTGTAAAATTTCTCTGTATTTTATATCTTTTTTTTCTTTTTTTAATGAAAGGTGGAAAAGCTATGGGAGGCTGGGAAGGAGGAATCCGTGTCCCAGGGATATTTAGATGGCCAGGAGTATTACCTGCAGGCACAGTTATTGATGAACCTACAAGCCTTATGGATATTTATCCTACAGTAGTCCATTTGGCTGGAGGGGCAGTGCCTCAGGACAGGTAAAAAAAAATATCTTCATTCCTCCTTTTTTCCCCAAACAGTGGAAAATCTAGCTTGGAAACACACTCTTAGAATTTGATGTTTTATTTTTTAGTCCTGCTTTTCTAGACACATCATGTTTAGGAGCTCAGTCACCGCTTCTCTCCATTTGGGATTCAGCCCCTGCCTGCCATCTCTGCAATCCTTTCTTGCCCAGAGCTTTCTTGTGCAGAGCTGCCAGTTCCAGCGAGAGGTGTGCAGCAGCAGCACAGTCGTGTGCAGCTCAGCTGAGCCCTGTGGTGTGTGTTTTTCCTGCCAGGGTGATCGATGGCCGGGACCTGCTGCCTTTGCTGCGCGGAGCGGTGGCACGCTCGGAGCACGAGTTCCTGTTCCATTACTGTGGCGTGCACTTGCACGCTGTGCGCTGGCATCCCAAGGACTGTGAGTACCCAGCTTCTTTCTAAAGAGTTATAGATGAGGACACATTGTTCCAATACACTTTTTTTCTGGGATTGCATCTTCCTGAGTAGCTCCAGGTGTAAGGTAAGGACTTACTGGCATTGCCTGTACTTTACAGCACCGGGAGAAATTACAATACTGCATTAACTAATAAGTGTAGAGCTGAAGTGCATCTGGAAATGAACTCCAGAAAAACATTCACTCTTCCTTGTGATAACTGACATTGTTAAAACCAGCCTTCTGTGATTCTTTCTTTCCTGGCAGCCGGAACTGTTTGGAAGGCTCATTATGTGACTCCCATCTTCAGTCCTCCCGGAGCTGGGGCTTGTTATGACAGAGGATTTTGCCCGTGCTTTGGGGAAGGCGTGACCCATCATGACCCTCCACTGCTGTTTGAGCTCTCACAAGACCCTTCTGAGGCCAGACCTCTCTCTGCTGACACAGAGCCCCTCTTTGACACTGTCATAAGGAGGATTGGCAGAGCCATAGAGGAGCATAGCAGGACACTGACTCCAGTCCCAGAGCAGCTCTCAGTGGCCAACGTGGTGTGGAAGCCCTGGCTGCAGCCCTGCTGTGGGACCTTCCCGTTCTGCTGGTGTGATAAGGAAGGTGATAATAAACTTGTTGACCTATAAAGGACAGAACCTGATACTTTCTCAAAAATGTATTAAGAGTTTCCTTTGGGGGTGTTGATCCTTGGGTCATTTGTTTCTCTAAATTGAGCCTTTATAAAATGATTGTTCCAGTGAATGGCACAGTATTTAGTAAAGGTAGTTTTAATCTGGAAACTCAGGGAGGGACAGAATGTTCTGAATACCATGTTTAACTTGTATCTGCTGACAAGTGACTGAATACTTCAAAAGCACCAAAGTAGGCTGAGATTACAGCTGTACAAGTAATGACATAACTTATGTTTTGATGATTCTGAATGTGTTTGATTTGAGTTTTTATGCTGAATTTACAAGTGATTCCTGGGTCGAAGTATCCCTTAATTTTGTTATTCTTTCTTTCCCTATACTTTTGTTATCCTGGCAATGCATAAGGTGACCCTATAATAAATTTTTGCAGACTATTGCTTCCAAAATAATTAGGAAATAATCTTGCCTGCAGTTCCTCACAGAATCTTTCTTCTTTCCTTGTAGCTAGTGACTCCAGCAGCAGTGCTGATGGCAGCTGAGTGGCCTGGGCAAGGTGTAGGGCTTGTAAATGTGACAAGCTGGGCAGTGGCTGTCTGAGCTCTCTGAGAAGGATGGGACTCCTCTGGTTGGAGTCAGCTTCTTTTGATGGAGAAGAAATAAAGGAAAGGATTGTCCTAATCCAAAACTCCCTTTGCACCTGCTCCCTAAACAGCACTGGCAAGGGCCTTTTGGCATTGATGGCCACAGTAGTGCCACACTGATATATGGTTAAGTCATTTGGGCACAGGAACTTGTGCAGACAAGTTACCCTGCTGCACAGATCTCAGTCAGAAATGTTTCCTGCTCACAAGCAGCACATTCGGAAAAGACCCTTGGAAAGATGCCAATCATAATTATGAAAACAAGAAACAATTTGCTATGAAAAAAAGAAATGGAGAATAAAGGTATATTTTGTTTCACAAGTTACATTTCACCCCACCAAACAGCTAGAATTACTGATGTCTATCTCATTCTTTTTGTGCTTTTTTTGCTGCAGTTCATTCCTTCTCTGGGTTAAAACAGCTGTTCCTAATTAAGTGGCCTTGCAGGTGATGCTTTTCTTTGCAGGGCTGTAAATCCATCTGTTCACACAGATGTGTTTACACTGGTATATCTGAATAGGTAGGCAAAATTGAGAACATAATTTGCTCATTTGTTTTACCTCACTGTTTTTAACTGTTCTTAAACTACTGTGCTGGGACCAATTTATCTTGTTCATCTTCTTTGGTAAACATTTGGATTATTTTGGTTTTATTTCCTCTTTTGTTTCCGACAATTTAGTCACTAGGAAATCTCCAGGTAAACAAAGCCCTACAGCTTAAAAGCAAAAATTTATATTATGCTGTGACTTCATGCATTTCACAATCTGTTATAATTCAACCATATGTTCCATCAGTCCTATTGATGAGAAAGGTGCTTGGTCTTACTGTGAAAAATTCAAGAGATTCAGTAAAGCCATCACTTTTGCATGTTCTGATTGCTGCTACTTCCTCCATTGTTAGGAATGTTTGGGTTTTCCCCCTCATTTGAGTGTATTCTATTTAACTGGTTCTTGGAGGGATTTAAAGGTCTTCTCATATTCAATATGAAGTATTTTCTTTAATTACCGAAATTACGGTAATCAGACTGGAATTTTTCAGTTTTCTCGGTGATTTTCCAAGATACCACTTCCATTCTCAAGCCAGTTTAGTATGTGGGATTTTATATCCTCTCAATCTTTCAACACCTTTAGAAATGTACAGATGTAATACCTGTGAATACGAATTTTTCTTGCACTGAAATACTTCATAGCTCCATAGGATATCCATTAGGACTAGATGGTACCAAAAAACATCTTGGCTAGGATTTGTCCTAGCCACTGGTGTTTGCACATGAGAGCACAGTGGTGATCTCCAAAGCCCCATGGGATCAATAAACTCAGGGCTTGGTAGAATGGACATTATGCTTGGAATGATGACAGGCAATGATAAAGGCTGCCTTGACAATAACATACTTGGAAACATCCCAACTAGCAAATACTAATCAGCTTGCCCACATTTCTTTTTTTTCCCTACAAGATTGATGGAACTACTATTTCAGTGCAAATAATTTGCTAATACTGACTTTATCTGCTTAGTCACAACACAGTTTTAATCTCATTGATTTATGTGGCCGTAGCCTAAGATATCTACATATCTAACATGTAGATAGTGTTCAAGACAGGATTTGAAAAGCATCTTATAAAACTCCCAAGATCTAAATTTGTTTTCAAACATTATAGAAAGCAACATTTGAGCATGAAAATTAAGCTGTTAAAAATGTAATTATCTCTTTTCATTGGAAAATTGGACATAAAACATTTGTCTGTTTTACTGAAAGGAGATCTGTGAAGAAGAAGGAAAAAAAAGGAATAATTCTCCAAGTAGTATTTGATTTTTTATGGCTGTTTTTGTTTTATGTTTGTTTTTGCATTAGAATAAGAGCAGTATTTTTAAGATTGTTCTGAACTCTCCTGGACACATATTGGTCAAGTGTTTCAGCTTGACTTCAGCACATAATCATCAAAAAGATCACAGTTTTCAATATTTCAAGTAAGCTTCTGTGGACACGATGATAAAATATTCTGATAATTTGTCAGGCTTCACAGACTAATAGTTTTGTCCCTGAATAGACAAGTTGGTATCAGTGATGTCTACACTTGAATACTATCTCAAACAAGATTGTCTATGCTGATAAATAGCTTCTCAGGGGCAAATAAAATATCAGTAATCAATGGCAGTACCTGGAAATGTCAAAGTCAGGATTATAAATTTTAAAACTCACACAGCATCTGTCAGTACCATGAAACTGAAGGGCCTCATAATTTCCACTATGTGTCATGTCATCACATGGTATTTTACAACTAAGCATTCTTATCCTAGCTAAAAGAAGCAATTAAAAGTTATTATTGTAAATTACTAGTAATATATAAAGAACAAGAACTTATTAATCCTGCTTCTCAGTATTTCACTTCACTTTGCATTGTTTCTCACTGGGGCTTCACTGTTTTGTTCTTACACACTTTAGTATCCTTCATGTTTTGTTGATGGTTTTTACTAATCTCAGCAGAAGACTGGGAAACTTGCAAAATTCAAACATATGAGCCTGTTACAGAGCTGACTTTCTGCCATTAGGCAGTTCATCTATGTCTTGCTAGTCATTGTTACAATTAATGAATTATTTATTACACAAAATTCAAAAGAAAAAATTGCAAGTATTGTTAAAAATACTTTTTCAATTTATATGAAAGAAATTGAGAAATCTAGAAAAAACGTTGATAACCAGTAGATATGGAAGTTGATTTACTTGACCCTATTTCAGTCTTTCTCTGGAGGCCAAACTAAAGATGCTGGTAACAGAGAGTTCTTTAAAACCATCACATCACCTTACTCTGCTGCTGATTATGGCAGATGGCCAGAGACACAAGGTGGAAGAGCCTTTCCAGCTGGAGAGAGTGAATTCCCACAAATGTGAGAGTTGGGAATGGTGTGATCAGACCTACACTGGAGTAAAAGGCCCAAACCCAACTCCCTACTTTCTTCATTGTGTCTTGGCAGTGGATCCTTTCCTTGAGTCTTGGTTTGTAACCCAGGAATTTTCCTCTGTCTCCTGAATTGTACCATTTCTATCTAGTTCTTTCCAAGTCCCTCAAAAAAAAAAAAGAAAAAGAAAAAGAAAAAAACATCTTACTCTTCATATTTCGAAGCTTTCTTTTAATATCTTCTCCCTAATGCATGCAAGCATCCTCAACAGTGTTTAACTTGAGCTGAAAACTTTTTCCTTGCATTCTCATTTATTTTCGTCACCCCATGGACTTTTCCCAGCTACCAATTACTTTCTGGGGCAGAAGTTTTTAGGGAAAATGTTGCAGTAAATACTGTTATATGCTGATAACATTTAAGACCTTAATGCTGCCCTTGATTTTCGTACACCACACCCACCAATGATGCTGTGGATACCTTCTTAATTGTCAAGGGCTAGTTAGAAATTTTATTTTCTCCTCTTTGCCATGGTATTTTTATTAATATTTATTTTGGCCATTGAGCAAGAACACGTCTACAGCAAGGATTCTCTCCTCTCTTCTGCCTTTCTTTGAATAAAGTCCTTAATCAGTGTATTACAGCCTAACACCTTTATACCCTCTTTTTAAACCAGCATAAGCACACACAGACACACAGAGGTGGCCAGTGCCCCCAGGGGCACTGTGCAACCACATGTGTGTCAGTGTGGGCACAGGAGAGCTCATGGAGAGAGGAACTGGAATAACAGATGAGGAATCAGCCAGGCTGCCAGGACTGGTGTGCGCTCACCAATGGATGGATTGGATACGATGATGGATTTTCTTTGATCTCCAGGGAGCTGGCTGGCTCATTCTGCATTAGGCAGGGCTCTTTCAATCACAGGGTGGTTCTGCACACGGTGTGCTGTAGCTGACAATATCAGTGCCCGAGATTTGCGAGCTTGTCCTCAGTTACACTAAAGCTCTTCTGTTTGCCTTGGCACTTACAGCACCTGGATTTACAGCATGCACTTCAGAAAAACTCTTCCTTATTCAATTTGTGTTACCATGGGAAGGCAGGGAAGCCCTCCCCTCCTGCAGGGAGGATTAAGGAAATGCCTTTGCTCACTTTTTAAAAGGAGACCGGCACATGCCAGTTGCTCTGACACGACGATATGAGCTATGCTTTTGATAACCTCTCTTGGAAGCAAAGATCAGAAAGCCTGAGGTGAAGAGGGAAGTGAGGACAAAGCAAAAAAAGCTCCTGCAGTGAGTGACCATGGGGTAAGTAAAAAATTGGGGGTTTGTTTGAATTTTGGGTTGTTTGGGGTTGTTTTGTTTTGTTTTTTGTTTTGTTTGGTTGGGTTGTTTTGTTCTGTTTAAAAAAAAAAATACTCCCTTCTCCCAGAAACCCCACCCTTGCCTATGTTTTTCCTCTGGAGACAACTTTTTTCTTTTTTTTTCTTTTTTTTTTTTTTTTTTCCTTCTTTGAACAGGGCTGAGCTATCTGTGGCAAGGGGTGAATTTGGCATCAATTGCCATCGAGCCCTGGAATGCAGGGGCTCGGGGTGGGTGTGGCCGCCAAAGCCGGTGCTTTCCCAGGCAGATCGCACTTGCCAGGAGACAGGGCTGGAAGTTGTGCTGGAACAGAGAACTCTGTCCTGCAGAGCTGTGCTCTTTTTGGGGGGTGGCCTCCAGCCTCTGCCCCTGCTCCTTGCCAAGCTCTCAGCCTTTGCCTGCCGGTGGAGCTGCTCCTGCAGCTCGTAAATAGTAAAAACAATGTGTGATTGCAGCAGTGTGTGATAGGGAGAATCAGCAGATTACAATAATTAACAAGCCGAGCTTTCCTTCCCCTTTAAGAGTTTCAAACCAAACTCTAGTTTTTGGAGGTTATTATTATTTTTGTTATTATTACTTCACAGGAATGAACCCAAAGCATATTTTACCTCAGGTTTCCTTCCCTGTATTCTTCACTCTTCCTCTTGTGGCCATACCCGTAGTTGCTGCTTTTTAAATCACATTCCTCTGCCCTCTTTCTGTCTCTGATTTCCCAGGTGTGTGCTGCTCTTGTCCTGGCTGGAAGGAAAGTTCTGTGTTTCTAGGTGAGTAGTTTGAAGCCAAAAAGCACAGTTAGATCATTTAGACCAGGGACTGCTAATCATAATGTGAAAATGCTCGAGGTAATTTCCAGCCCAGGGGCAGACCACCCCTTACTGCTGTTGCTCTGAAGGCAGAGTGCTGCCATGCAGCAGCCTGGCCAGAACAGGGTGGCTATAATAAATTTAAAAAATTTGAGTTACTGCCACAAGAATATTACTTATTGAAAATGCACGAAGCTACGTGGTAATGTAGAGATAGTACCAGAGAGCAAGGATTTTCCAGGCCACTAAAATCTGTATCCCCGCTGTGAGTGCTGTTGAAGCTGGTTCCCTGAGGGTGCAGAATGAAAAGGATAAAAAAGCTAAACCAGAGGCTACTGATAATCTCTTGATTTTGGCACCTTTGCAAGGGCATCCGTTGTATTTTGGTTGATGACCAGCACCCATTTCTGGCCCACCAGCTGCAAGCACTGAGAAACTGACTGTGCTCACACCAGCTGGGAGTTTTTAATTTCTTCTCTCTTTCCCCACATGTTGCCTCTCCTCTCCTGAACATCTGTATACCTAGAAGCTATGGAAGAAAGGGGTCAGCAGGATGGAACAGTATGTGGCATACGGTGTGTTGAATGTGCTTCTTCTAGAGCCATAATGCAATATGAAGTTAGCATTTTTAATTATATTTTAATATACTGTTTACTGAGATGAAGCTGTTTTGTAGCACGCTTTTATATGAGGTGGAAAGCAAGTGTTTATTTTCAAACAACACCTAAGCAGAAAGACACTTTTGTACATTACCAGTTTTCTACATATGTAATAATTTTAGTAAAGCTTTTAATATTTCAGTAAGTGTTAAAGAATTTTGAATTTTGTCTGGTTTTGCAGCAGAGTGCAAATTATTTCTTTCAGTATCTGACATTAGACAAAGAAAGCAAGAAGGCAATTCCTTTTGCTATGTGTAATTACAGGCTTTTAGCTTAATTAACAAGGATTTATTCCAAAATTTTCTGTTGGAGTTGGATCTCTCAGTATTTTTAAGAATTAAAAGTTCCTTTCACTCTGATGGATTCCCAAAGACTGGTGGCATTGCCAGGCTTTTGTGGATGAGAGTGAAACATGGGATATGCCTGGCTTCAATAAATATATTGGTAATGAGGAGATATTTTTGAAGTTTTATATTTTGAAGGTTTATATTTTTTTATTCTCTGTAAAATTGTCTCTTTTTTTTCTTCACCATATCGAGAATGATTAATTCTAATCAAGGAAAGTATTCAACAAGTTAAGGAATTGGAGGGCAGGGAATTACCTGATGTTAATCTACAGTTGGGGAAGAAGGTACTGGCTTTTTAGCATTTCCAGGCTTGAAGCTTGCTTTATGTAAAGCAAAGCTGGAAAGAAACCCAAAACAAAACCAGAGCCTACACAAGGCTGCTGACTAGAGAAAGTTGTCCGTGTTGAGTTAGGTCTACCTACTTCAGTCCCATAATAAGCTAAACAAAACTTTTTTGGCTACATCTCTTCAAGTGACTGTTGAGGCAGTGAAGACTTTGTGGCATTCCTGGCAAGTGGAATGAATTTTATTGCAAGTTGATTAAGCCTTCATTTACTGTTGACAAATTTGGAGAAAGAAATGTAGAGCAGTCACATGTAGTAACAGCTGCTGAAGAGAATACATTTTGGATAAGGGCTGCAGATAATCAGAATTGTTTAACTAAGGCAAATGTGTCCACACAAAATTGTGCTGGCCAGTTTCTGTTGTTAGTGCCTCTGTGGGATTTGGTCTCATTTTGCAGAAATGTTTAGGCTGGATTATTAGAGACCTATGACCTCTTACGTGGAGGTACCAGACTAAATAACTGATGTTCTGCAATTCTGGTTGAACCTTTAAAATACTTTCCTGGGCAGCTGTTTCAGTGCTTTAGGACCCTTTCCCTGAAGAAATTTTTCCTAATAACCAGTCTAAACCTCCATCGGCACAACTTGAAGTTATTTTCCCTGTGCTGTCTCTTGTTATTTAGGAAATTAGACTGTCCCCCACCTCACTACAACCTCCTTTCAGGTAGCTGAAGAGAGCAGTAAGGTCTCTCTTGTAAAAACCTAGGAGGATTGATTGAATTCCTCTTTTACCTCTCACATCATGCTGGTGATTGTGCCCAATCTAATGTTTCTATAGCTTAATTTATTTTCAGGATTGCATTGCTACGTTGCAGAGTCATTGCTGCCATTCTATTCAGGTTGGCAAGTTTCTGGCTCCTTCCTGAATGTGTCTGTTTGTCCTTCGATAAATTAAAATTGTGTTGTTTGAATTGACCCACCTTTTCGTTTTTTTTTTTTTTTGCCAAGAGCCCTGGACTCAATGAATCAGTTTCCCTGATGCTTCATTTGTTTTAAGTTTTTGTTGTTCATTCCTTTACCTTCATTTAGGAAATGAAATGCTATTATAAATTATGTCATTATTTCCCCCCACCCTTTGTTTTAATCCCTCCCTGACTGTGAGCATCACGGTACTAAAATTGTCTCTTCCTTTGTACAAGCCCTCACAGAAGTAGTCTAACACGTGAGGCACTTGCACAGGTACAGCTTCCCTGTGAAATCTTGAAGAAGCAGATTTCTTGAATAGCAGGATGCTATAATTTATAATGCTGTCATTCTCTGGGCATGCATTGAGCACAGTAGTATCAACTTATAACATAATTATAACATAAGGAAAGCATAGGCACCAAATTTTATAGTTTAATAGGGTTTTTCAACATCTGGTTGCCTGTTCCAATGGCTTTTGAGCTGTCCTCAAGCTCATTGTTAATAAGGTATGTGAGCTCAATTATGGTGTAAATCCCTGTGGAGTCCTGTTAACAAAAGTTACATAATAATTGCCTGTATTTTTCTGATGTTTTGCACTTAACTGATTCATTAAGCAGATGTTGTAAAATCACTTAGTAATGCTAGCAGCCAAATGATTTTTTTTTTCTTTTAATGTTTTTATGTTTTTAAGCAACGAGATCTGTTTCTCAAGTGGAAGTCTCTGGCTACGCCTCTAACATCATCATTTCCAGAAAGAGAATTCTAGGGAATTTTGTAGAGGTTTACATATTAATATGTGTATGCCTCATATGTATGTTTTATACTGTGTCTTTCCCTATTGCTTTCAAAGTTTAGTACTACTGGAGTTTAGTAGATAAACATACTTGCAATCTTCCTTCATGGATTGCTGAAAAATAATCAGTTGGAACTCTAAGCATGGTTATTTTATAGTGCACAATTATGCTATGTAACAAGTTAGAATATGGACTTGGAACTGTAAGCAATATGTTACCTGAATGGAATTTGTCCTTGACCCTATTTAATCCACAAGCAGGATCTCCACAGGGATCAGCAAATATACAGCATTTAATACCATGAGAAAATAAAGTGCTAGGATGGGATGAAGACATAGGTAAAAGTAGATTTCATAATTCGTGTACTGTTTTTTCCTTTTCATGAGATAGGCAGGAGTGGACAGCACTCCTCTTATCTCCATCTTGGAAAGAAGAATTCCTGAGTGACTGAAAGGAGATGTCAGGGACTGCTTATTTTCAAGGTCCTTTTAGAGACCTTCCCCCTGCAACTCTACCTGAATATATTAGTGCTCTGAAATGATTTATTGTGCCACTGTAATGCCCTGCAACTGTTGAGAGATACAACACTGGCAAATAGAAGTCTCCTTTCCTTAAACTGAATATTCCAAGTGTAGAGATGAAAATAGCCTGCAGTTCTTCTAAAGCAACATTCTATCATGACTCTGTCACTGTTGTAACTTAGTAGTAGAATGTACAAAAAATAGCCCCAAACAACTGTGACTTTGCTCCTGGATAGTTAAATTCCCTTAGCCACTGGTTAATTATTTACAGCTGAGAGTTCACAGTCACATCTACAGACAGTCCCATGTTTTGGGTTTGCCTGTTGGAGGTGACAGTTACTTATTCATTCAAAACCATGTTTATGTACATAGGATCTTTGCATCAAAATGGCAAATCCTAAAAGGCTTTGCAGGAGCTGTCTCAGTCTGTGCTAGAGATTTGCTGTTGCCTCATGTCTTGCAAAATTAGTACAAATTGAGATGGTGTGTGTCCATTTGAAAATATATAGGATTTGGTTTTAAGGCTATTGATGAGCAGTATTTACCAGGCATATTTTTGAAAGTTCTGATATGTATATGTAGAAATGTAATTATTTTTACAGCAGGTATTTATTATAGCTGATGCAGGTGTGGGGCCTGGTTGGCACTTGAGAATGTCAATAGAGGACATGGCTTCAAGTTCAAATATTCCTGATTTGGGAGAGAGAGTTTGCTTGGGTTTTTCTACTTCTCTTCCAAGTATAATTAAAACTACTCACTGGAGACAAAATACTCAAATATGCCAGCATGACAGTGAAATATAACCTGGATTTTCATAGAATCTATGGAACTTGGAAACGCCAATTTTTCTCACCTCTTGGAAATTTTTGATGCATTTTGAAATCTATGACACTGATTCAAGATGAAAATTCCTGAGTCAAATGAATGACAGGTTTTTTTGAGCTATAAAAAGTTACTGCAGTCATGCTGACTGTAATTGTCTGGGTTGTTGAGATGGAAGAAGCAAAACCATGAAAACACTATTCCCCTGCTTCCCTCTAGAAATGTGGCTGGCAAATAGTTTCCTATGTCTCCAACACGTAGAAATCACATATGTAAAAAGAAACTTTGTTGTGTTCCAGGAGATGTATCCTAACGGCATTGACTTCATGTTTGCTCTGGAACACATTTGTCTTCAGTGCAGCTTTAGACTCTAAACCCAATATACTTCTGTTCCTGGCCGATGATCTTGGAATTGGAGATATAGGTTGTTATGGGAACAATTCCATAAGGTAATCTCAGTACGATATGTTTGACACTATGGAACACCTATTCTTGGGAATTAACCTAGATATAAAAAAAATAGAAATGTTCATAATCACTTATTTCAAAACTCTAATAATTGTGTATTAAAGTACTTGCATATATTCATGTATTGTTGGGGCCTAAACAAACAATGTGCAGTAAAAAGAAAAAGGTATAATGTTTTCATTTTGGTTTTCAGTTCATTCTGGGAATCCCTTCCCCTTTGCTCCCACTATGTGCTAGCTCTTCAGCCACTTACTCTTTTCAGTCCTTATGAATTTATTTCTTTGTTCTTCCTAATGCCTTAAAGTATCCACCCAGTGCTTTTCCAGAATCCCTGATATACTTGTTTGCTGCCTTCTTCAAAGCACTCCAATCCAGACCCATGTGGACTGGCCCACATGAGTTATTATATGATTGTGCCTTAAAAGCTACTGATTACATTCTTTCAAAACCAAAGAAGCAAAGCAGAAGTGAACATGCCTCCACCTGTGTCCTCCAAGTGGAGCATAGACATTTTGTTAGCATGCCCTGAGTGCATGTGTCTCAAATGATGTTGGTGGGGCTGTGCAGAGATATGGGAATGTGTTTATGAAACTCTGCAGTCCTTCTCTTCTAGTGGTGAAGGCAGGGATGAGGCCTCTTTTGCTCTTTGTGGTGTTGTTGTTTGCTCATCTGCGAGAGCTGGGCTCCCATACAAATGTAACTGCATAGAGATATCAACCTATTATGAAGCAAATACCACGTTTTAAAAACATGGAACAAGGTAGCCTTGGTTTCAAGAGCTCCAGACACCCTTGGAGATTCTCTGGCTCAATGAAATTAAATTTAGGGTCAAAAGTTATGGCAAAAATGACCTGTTGAAAGTATTGGAATAGAAAAATATCAACATTTCTTAGCTAATTCTTTCTAGTTAAGTTTTATTTAAAGCTAATCAGTTCCAAAAATGCCTAGGTTTCTTTTCAGTGCTGACAGGTATGTTCTAAGCTTGTGTCCCAGGAATGGATTCTCTGGTGGCTACAGCCACTTCACCTTCTGTGTAAAACTTGTTAGTATACCAGTCCTGGAGTAGTAAAAAATATTTCCTTTTTTCTCCTTTCAAGTTTTTTTTTTTTTTTTTTTCACTTTTGATGAACTGTTCAAAAGCTTTAGTTCTTGACATTTTATTTTAACAAGTTTCACTTTACCTTTTAAACTCAAAACTGTTTTTTAGGACCCCAAACATTGACCGCTTGGCACGAGAAGGAGTGAAGCTTACTCATCACATTGCTGCAGCTTCTCTTTGCACCCCAAGCAGAGCAGCTTTCCTCACTGGCAGATACCCCATTAGATCAGGTTTGGCCCATTTTGAATTATGAATTTCTGTGCAATGGTGCTGAGGAGCTAGAATAGCCATTAAGTTTTGGAATTATAGAACTATTTGTTTGGGCTGGGACACAAAATACACCACTAGAGGCTCAAGATTTCTGTAAGGGACTTCTGAATGGTAGCCACTGCCTTGCCAGCTATCAGAGCTTTAGCTTTACTTTATAGGATGCAGGAGATCTAAATTATGCAAATAAATAGGTGTGATGTAATACCAACAGCAGTCATACCTGTCAGCTCCTTACTACAGTAGAGCCTGGGTTGCAAACTGCCAGAAATCCTCTTGATGGTTGTGGTTAGAGGTTAGGACTTAAAACAGGGTTCCCAAAAGAAATTAGCAAATTTGTCATTATCATGGTGCAGAAAGTAACAAATTTACATGAAAATGGAGGCTGGATCTGATCCCCACCTTCTTAAGCTGCCTTACAGAGGATTTGATAAATATCTTTAATACACTTTAAGCAGAAGATTATAAAATGAGTTCTCCCCTTTTGTTTTAACCAATCCCTTTCCACCAATAAGAAGAAAAGGAATACAAGTAGATATAGATGAAAAAAAGAACAGTTTCTAACAAAGGGAAATTTAAAATGGAGGGGTAATGCCTTCCAAGATAGCACCTGGAATGGGTGACTGCATGTAGGGAGACAAAGGAAAAATGGTGTGAGCTCTATGGAAAAAGCCAAGAGACAAGAAATAAGCAAGGCAAGAGACAGGACAAATGGCAAAAGACAAACAAAAAGCAAAGGGCACCCTCTGCCTTGAGAAGGGACCATGAGGCCAAAGAGAGATCCTTGACTTTTAAAAAGACCCCACCAACCGTTCAGGCTCTGTTTCTGGCACCAGTGCTGAGTCTTAAAAACATGAGTTTTAGTTTGGGGAGTACAATAACATTTGGGGTTACCCAGGACATCACTCACCAGGTGCTGTATTAGATGCCAACTTTTAGAGCCAAGTGAAAATTCTGTGTATAAATTTTGTCTCCTGTCTAACACAATGCAGCATCCCTCTGAGGTAGGGAAATGCAGCTGTTATCTCTTGGTTTAGATGAAGAGCAGAGACTACCACAGTAACTCAGAGAGGCAGAAAATAAAACCTACACTGTACTATCACCATTAATTTATCACCAATGTGATGGTAAAACTGGTGCCAAGCAAGATTTCTTTTGAAATACAGCCCTTGACCACCTGAAGTACTTAAAACACACTATTGATAATGTGGCTGCTTACAATATATGCTTTATTTTATATACTGTGGGGAATTCTGCTGGCTTCAGGTTGAGCCCCTTACACAATAATTGGCAGGAGCAGCCCAGCCTGTGCCAGCAGAAAGAAATAGCCCAGAGGACTGACTGGAGCTGTTTCTGTCAGGGATGGCATCCAACAGCAGGTACCGAGCGTTGCAGTGGAATGCCGGGTCAGGAGGGCTCCCTGCTAATGAAACAACATTTGCCAGGCTGCTGCAGCAACAAGGCTATGCCACTGGACTGATAGGTAAGCAAAAATGTGTAGCCTGACCTTGAAGAATGAGCTAGTTTTATGATGGGAATATAGGGATTATTTTTGGCCCAAGATCCATCAGTTAGTCAGAGATACAAAGCCCCTCCAAAAGGCTGATTTTGGGGGAAAGCCCCTCTTATTTATATTTCAGAAGACTGAAATATAATGCAGTCTAAAGAGTCTTAAGACAATGCTAATGGCTCTATAGGGTACTAAAAACAGGAAGAATTAAGAAGTGTCTCATGGTTATAATGATGAGCATTTATTTTGCATAGTCTAAGGTTTTTTACAAAGGTTGGTCCACTGTGAGAGCTTTGTTAATGCAGAGATTGCTCCGAACGAAATAATATCATTAAGTATTTCATCTGCCTTTATGAGGCAAGAGGTAGAGAAACAAAAGAGGATAGGGAGAGAAAGGAATAAAGTTTGTACCACTGATACCGTGAAGCATGAGCATCTCACAGATGAGGCCTGATGCAATGGCTGTTTCCTCAGATGAAGCCAAAATTCAAAGATGTCAGGGAAACACTGCTCCACAATGCCTTCTTGTCTTTGATCAGACTTCAACAATTTCAAGTATCATCATTCTTTTGCCAAATATCTCTAAAATCAGAGGGGCAAAATTTCTTCTTTCCATTCCTTTCCATCCGTTGTGACAGGGGTTCCATGATGGATCCCTTCACATAAATGGATAGGTAGGGTAAGCAGTGTGCCCCTAAAATAAGGTGATTTGGGGTCGGTCAGCTGTGCCAAGTGCATTGTCATTTCCAAGTACTGGAAACAGGTTACTAACTATAGTCTTTCTCTAATTACTTGGCAATCACATAACTCAGCAAACCAAGCACAATTTTGATCCAGCACAATTTCAAAGCAGACAACAGTTTCTTTTTATGTTTTGGACAGGGACAGAGTAAGAGGTTGTTTTACAGCCTTTTTTCATATGGAGTAGGGATGTGTTTGAGAATATATCTTGCTGAGACTGGTGATCAAAATGTTTGTCAGCATTGCCCAAAAATTTATTGGATCTTTCAATTATCTTCTTTAGGTTAAAATGAAGATTGTGAACTGAAAGTTTGGAAGGGAGCATAATTAAGCCACTAGAAGGTTAAAGTACCTTAATTCTTTGATCCTCACAGAAATTTAATGAAATTCATCCTTATGTAACCTCTGTCACCTCTGTAGCTGAGAATCTCAGAAATGTATCTGTTTACAGCCTGACCCTTTGGGATCACCCATTATGGCATGTTGTTCACCTGGTCAGGTATTGGTTTCACTCAGCATCCTTGCTCAAGAGGAGCATGCATCAACATTCTGTGGAAGAATGGAGTAACTCACCTAATTCCCAAACAACTGCTGACAATGTTACCTTGAGCTGCTTCTTTTGAGATGGTCACCATAATGTTCTAACTCCTTTCATGCTTTAAAACCTTCAGGGAAGTGGCATCAAGGTGTAAACTGCAAATCCTTCAGTGATCACTGTCACCATCCTCTCAGTCATGGATTTGACTACTTTTATGGAATGCCTTTAACACTTCGAAACAACTGTCAAAAACCCGAATCTCCAGATCTGGATCCAGTACTTCAAGCTAAGCTTTGGTTTTACACTCAGCTAATTATCCTTGCTGTGCTCACTCTCACTGCTGGAAAACTGACTGGTTTGACTCCCATCCGCTGGAAGATAATTGCCTGCTCTGCTTTGGTGGGCAGCCTTTTCTTCATTTCTTGGTATTCCAGTTATGGCTTTGTACAGTACTGGAACTGTATCCTGATGAGGAACCACGATGTCACTGAGCAGCCCATGAAGTTAGAGAGGACTGCTTTCCTCATGCTGAAGGAGGCAATATCATTTATCAAAAGGTCTGTAGTCTTTTGTAAAGGAGCTGGGATGGGCTGGGCACTTAGAGTAGAGTATTTCTCTCCAGTAACTATGACTGCGTAATGTGAATTACTTTGAAACTCATATTCCAGTTCTCTATTAGAAACCCAATACACTTAAAATTTAATTACAGTTGTCTCACATTGGAAGCTACAGTATACCCAGGTGGATTTTAACCAAATGACGCATGACCATCTCACTCTTCCCTGTAGTCTGTAATTAATATATTTATCCCAAGATTAGCCATCTTGTTTCTAGGCTTCACTCTACAAGCTTAATTTGCGTTTTTATTTCTAAATACTACAAAACACCTAGAAAATATTCCTCGTGCACAAAATTATTACATGCATATTAACACTTTATTTTTATGGATTGAAAAGTAAGGCAAGTAAGGTTGTTCGGTTTCTAGCTTCAATGCACAGTTTTCTATAATATTTTCATGCTTTAAATGTCTTTCTATAAAACAGGGAAAATAACTATTCTTTTCTTATACTTTGTGAAACTAAATATAATGAAAATTATAAGTGGCTATTGTAAAAAAGCCATATCAATATGAATATTAAAGTAAACATGAGACTGTATCCAATTGCATTTAATTAAAAAGTCAACAGAGTTGGGCATCTTTCATAAGCACTGTGCAAATGCTATACCTGGTTACACACTGGAAATTGAAAATAATCTGTCTGAAAAGGATTGTCCTTGCCCACATTTCATGCAAAAAGAAAGCAGTCATCTGTTATCACTGAAAATGCACTAGATGTGAGTACAGTCTAGACCCAATGTCTGTGCATAGACGAATATGAAACCCTTCCAAATACCCTAAAAACACACGCAAATATTTTTGTTTGTTCTTAAGAAACAGGCATGGGCCATTCCTCCTCTTCGTTTCCTTTTTACATGTTCACACCCCTCTCTTTACCTCGGCAAAATTTCTTGGGAAGAGCCGCCATGGTTTATATGGAGACAATGTAGAAGAAATGGACTGGATGGTGGGTGAGTATTCTTCATGAAGGATATGTTTCAGACACATACACCTCTTTTATTTTAAAGCAGGCAAACTAAAAAAGTGAAAATACCCAGTGAAATTTAAGCTATTAAAAACTTTTTATAGGACATTGTGAAAGATTATTATTGAAGTGTTGTACATCCGGCTTGTTCTATCCAATTTGTTAACAGAAACCTTGCTATCTGTCTTCTTAAATTTAAGGCCAAATTCTGGATTTTCTTGAAAAAGAGGGTTTAAAAAATTATACATTCACATATTTTGCATCTGATCATGGAGGACACTTGGAGGCTCATAATGGGACTGCCCAGCTAGGTGGTTGGAATGGTATTTATAAAGGTAGGAAAAACATTACAATTTTCCATGAAGGTTAAAATCAGAAACAATTAATTTGCTTGGCTGAAACTGGAATGAGTTGCATTTTTAGCTCGAAATATAGATGACATACAGAGATGCTTTAATCTTAGACACCTCTCCTTTCAGTAACGTGCAAGCATTATTGCACATCACTTTGACAGCAGTAATGTGCAGCTTTACCTGTAAATTATGCTGTTCTTAAGTGAAAGGTGCTGAAAAAAAATGTGACAGTTCACTATGCGGAATACTCCTTTCCTCTTCCCCTAAAATGACTGTTTCTTGATTCGCTTGTTTCTTTTTCTCCTCGTGTTCCAGAACCCATTGGTGCCCAGCTAATCAATACAGAATAGAGTAGGGGCGTGTTGTGTCATGACCTGTGACAAAAATTTATTCCTTGTATGCTTTTATATTCCACCCAAAATCAGTAGCTGACATAACATCCAAATGACCTTTGTGTTCTGAGGGGATCTCCCTCTTTACTTTCTGCTCAGGCCTTTCTGCTGTGAATTGCGTGAATATGAAGTATGTGATGTCCAATGCAAGCAAAGCATTTAATCTGTTGAATAAGCAATGTATTTCTGCATCTCCTTCTGCATATTCAGATGCAACAAGCCAAAGAAGAGGTTTTAATTTTCCTCTGAGTTCTATATATTTATTCAATTTACTGCAGGTGGAAAAGGCACGGGAGGCTGGGAAGGAGGGATCCGTGTGCCAGGAATATTTATGTGGCCAGGAGTGTTACCTGCAGGCACAGTTATTGATGAACCTACAAGTCTTATGGATATCTATCCCACGGTTGTTCATCTGGCTGGAGGAATATTGCCACAGGACAGGTATGGAGATGTTTACCACTAGAGTGATCTGTTAGAAAGCTAACTACAAACTGCCTATATCTTATAATTCATGGAGATCCCACAAACAAAGGATCTCAGAGTTCTCTTGCCTCAAGCCTAGCCTGAGATTTTAATCTAGTGAGCCAGCCCTCACAGAAATGCCCATGGGGATGCATGTGGCCAGAGCAGCAGCTCTGTCCAAAGACCAGGTATCAGTTTCAAGCCCAGGTTCTGCCTCGTTCAGGAAAGAATTGATGGCTGAGGTTATTTTGGGCCTTACAGGCCCTTAGAAGTACCTCTTAAGTTTGGTAAACCCCTACTTGTCCAACAGATTTCTTTAAGTTCCTTCGAAAGTTGGAAAATGGTAACAGTTGTGAGATCAGTATTGATTTAGTGAATAAGTTGTTTTTTCTCTGCTAGATCAAGATCTAAATATTGCTTATGTATTGTTAGATGGAATGAGTTGAGCCAGATATTATTAAAAACAAACAAACAAAATCCCAAACAACTAGAAACAGTCTAGGTATGTAAATATTGGCTTGGCAGTCTGGTGGCTGCTCTAAATCTATGAGAAAATTGTTCTGTGAGCTGTCTCAAGGGCTGATGCAGCCAATGCAAAGGCAGTGCTACAAATGCAGTTTGCTGTCAGGTTTGCCCCTGCCTATGTTTCTCTCTCTTACAACAGGGTTATTGATGGGCGAAACTTAATGCCTTTACTGCAAGGAAGAGCTCAAAAGTCAGAGCATGAGTTTCTCTTTCACTATTGTGGGTCCTACTTGCACTCAGTGCGGTGGCACCAGAAGGACAGTAAGTATAAATGTTTGTTCCATGCTAAATGCAGAACTTGAGTTTTTTCCTCTTGCTAATTGTCAAGTTTTTCACATGATTGGTAATTTTCAGGAGTGGTGTCAGATTCTTGAAATAGTTGTGCATGACATGTCAATGACTCTGGCAGCAGACATGTCTTACAGCAATGAAATTTTTGTGAGTGAAAAAGGGCATTATTGGAAGTGGGGTGAGAGAGAATACAGGCTGGTTACTATTACACTGAAAACTTAATGAAGTTTTCTTCATATTTGTGATGCTGTCTACACAGAAAATCTGATTTATGATGTTGGGGGTGCCAGGGTATGTGAGAAGAGGTTTCCTTAGTCAATATCTGTACTACCATTGCTTCAAGGAACTTTCCATTTTTCTCTATGGCTTTGTGGTTTGCCATAAATTTTCTTTCCTGCCAGGTGGAGCTATTTGGAAGGCTCATTTTGTGACCCCAGTCTTTCATCCTCCTGGGGCTGGAGCTTGCTATGGAAAAAGAATTTGCCCGTGCTTTGGGGAAGGCGTGACCCATCATGACCCTCCACTGCTGTTTGAGCTCTCACAAGACCCTTCTGAGGCCAGACCTCTCTCTGCTGACACAGAGCCCCTCTTTGACACTGTCATAAGGAGGATTGGCAGAGCCATAGAGGAGCATAGCAGGACACTGACTCCAGTCCCAGAGCAGCTCTCAGTGGCCAACGTGGTGTGGAAGCCCTGGCTGCAGCCCTGCTGTGGGACCTTCCCGTTCTGCTGGTGTGATAAGGAAGGTGACAGCACACAGATTTTGTGAGATGCATGTCTAATGGCATGGCGTGTGGCACTGAGTACTCTGCTGACAAAGATGCCAGATAATAATTGTGCCTTTTCTTCTACTGGAAAGTGAATTGGATGAAAATAAAGAAAAGGAAAAGGAATGTCAATCAGAAGTGTTCCCCTTCATTCTTTGTCACTAGCCAAAGGTTCAAGGAAATCTGGATTTTGCTGACTTGCATGTAAGAGAAAACTCTAGAGTTATATTCCTAATATCTGACTAATTTATGCCTGCTCAAGGAAGACAATTGGAAATGCTGCAGAGAGCCAAGTGTATCATTCTGAGCAAGCATCAGTAAGAAACGCCAGGTTCATATAAAACTAAATGTTTGCAATTCTGCCTCTATAGACCACAAATCACAGTTGTACTCTGATATTCAGGCATAGTGCTTGAAGTCATTGCTGCTTCCTGTAGTGCTCTGTTATCTCTGCTAAGATGCTGAACAACACTTGAGGTGGAGCAGGTCTGATTTAGTGAGGGACTGTCCTCGAGTTGAGAACTTGGGATCTGAAGCTTTATCTGGGAAAAAATAACCTATATCACAGACAATACGAGGTATAAAATGTTGATGTGCATTATACCTCTGCAAGTGTTATATAAGAGAGAGAAACATTGTGCCCTTCAGAAAGAGGTCCTGCTGCCTACTAATTTGGCAAAATCAATTTTATTGCATATAATATGCTAATTAAAATGTTTTTAATTAATAGTTTGCAGTGTTTCAATGTCAGTTGTAGAAAAACAAGGTACATTTGAGAGTCATATTGGAGTAAAAAGTATTTGGTAGGAATATACATATTTTTGCAAACTACAACTTGTATAAAGGGGTTGTGCCAATTCTAAAAAAAACCAGTATAAACCAAAACCAACAGGACAAAAGCTTTCAATAGTGTGACCCTAGGCAGACTTTCTAAGGAGACATGACTTTGCACTGCATTTTGCAATGAAATTCCACAGATTTTAGGGCCTTGAACTGTCTTAATGGCTGTATTTTTTTAGTGATATATGAAGTCAGAATTCATCCTTCTAGAATTCTAGAAAAATTGCTTGTGAAATTTAGTAAATGTAGTTTCTTTGTTGTTTTGCTTCTCCCCTTTGGAATATCCCTGCAAATAGTTTACTTGCTCAGCCATTTTAGTTGGTTAACACTTTTCTTCTTATCTCTTAGGGATTTTTTTTCCCCAAGTTCTGGCACAGAAGTGATTTCATGAAATTTTATATGTTTCCTTTCAATATTTTTGTTTGCTACTTTTAGGTTCACTCAGAAAGCTTGTCAAAGGCAGAAGGAGCTAATTGAATGCCAGTGTTTGCTTTTTGCACTCAGATATGTAAAAAAACATAAAGAAAACATCAGTATAAATGACACAGTGACTCAAAAAAATGAGTTTTTTGCTGGCAGAGAATTTGCCTATTTGCAGCGAGGAGTAAACAGCAGCTGTCTGTGCTCAGATGCAGTGAAAAAATGTTAGCTGAACACGAGGAAATACTGCTTGGTTCAAACTGCAGAGATAAAAATCATCTCCCTTCTACTTTGGTGTTACTCATTTACATTAATTTTTCTAACAGAAAAAGGAATTTGTTTAAAATTTAATTCTGTTAAAGACAATAAGTAATTATGACTGTTACTTCTGTGTCAGGTCCTAACAGTGGTGAGAAACAGAATGTGAAATCTTTGTTTCTAGAAATAGTTTGGCTAGCAAGAAAGGTGAAGGTGTGGGATTTCTTTTTTTTTTTTTCTTTTTTGGGGGGGGGGGGGGGCGGCAGGCCAGTGCAGTTTGTTTCCATTTCCATTTGCATTTTTAGGGTATGCCAGCAGCAGCATGGACCCATCTTCAGCAGTGAGCACATGGTGAGAAAGACATAAATAGTCAAAGAAAAGTTTAGTCATAATTTGGATGAAAGCCAGTGAAAATTAATATTTTTGTTATTGGCAGTTTTCAAAGATCTGTCCTTCCCAAAATATGGTGTGACTTTTGAGAAATACAATTTTTTCAGGAAAAATCTTTGCACCAGAAGCATCACAGGCTGTTAAGCAGTCATACAAAATAAGTATTACAGTCAAATAGATATGAATAAAAGTAGCCAAAGGACATCATAAAAATAACTGAATAAAGTCATAAATGCAAGGAAGTAAAAAAAATAAACTATCGTTATCCCTGTCACTGGATTTTATGAGTCTGATGGTTTTAGCTTCTTCATCATTCCACCTCACCAACTCCTCCTGACTTCTCTAGAACACAGTCTTAAATTCACCAGTTGCTCTATTCAAGTAACACAAAACACCAAAATGTCACCAAATAGATAGGGCTCCTCCAAGTAATTGCTCAAGACTTCTGAATTGTAAAATGTATTGCACCAGAGCTAAGATCTGATAGAAGGGGATGGATAGTAAACACTACAAATAAACACATCTTCCACACAGATATACCTACCTCTCTAGAAAATGCAATGAAAACAGAAAAACAACCTGACAGATGAAAAGGAGGACAAACTAATAATTTTATCTCATATGGAAAGCTGGAAAAGCTGTGTGGGAGAAACAAAACCATATTCTGCTATTATTCTTTGTATCTCTTCTGGAGCACTGAAATAGAGCTGTGACAGACTTTATACAAATTTTCACAGAATTAACCAGATAGGGAATCTAGAAAAGGCAGTAGCCGTGTTGTGCTAGTAGCTCAACAATAAGGACTTTGTACTCTGCCTGGAATTCATGTAAAACCTGCACGGCTGTTCCCATTTGATGGCTGTTCCAGTTCACTGGCTGCTGCTGGCAGGGATCCCAGTGTGTCCATGCTGGAGAGAGGGGGAAGGGAGAGCAAGAAGAGCAGGAGCAACTTCCTGCCCTTTCAGAGAATCAAGACTACTCAGCACTTCCAGGAGCAGGAGGGATTTCGGAACAAGAATAACTGACAAGAGGGTTTGTTTTCCACATTGCTAAAAGGGGTTGGCCTTTTTTATTAGTCCTCATGTTCATTTTAGTACAGAGGGACTTGCTGTCTGATGTGTTCTTGTAAGAGATTGCTGATTTTTAGAGGTTGCTGTTAGATTTATAAATTATGTTGGGTTTTCTCATTTAGAGTTAAAGAAATTGGACAAGCCCTAGGGCCCACTCGTGGGTTCAACACATCTTAATGCTGTCGGTGAGAGCTCTGCTTTCAGAATGAATCAGACCCTAGCAGAGAAATGTGAATATGTATATTTAAATTGTGGTGTTTTTTTCACTAAGTGTGGTCATTCTTGTAGTTCTTCCTCCTAAAATGGCTTGCAGTAAATCAGATAACGCCACAGCCAATGGCATTAAGATCTTTTTAATGCCACCAGTTTGCCTCCCTTGTTGAAGTTCACAGTTTTCCTGAGGGACTCTATGTAAGTTTCTGTCTAAATACTGATGTGCCTGTACCAGCTGGCTGTAATGCAAGAACTTGTGGGGAGAAAGTGGAAGATGGCAGAGCTGATTAACACCCTGGGAAGTCGAGGGGTTTCTTAGATGTTCAGATCTTTTGCTCCACTACAGCTCACAAGGGCTGATCCTCAGCTACTTGGTGTAGATTGAAGATTTTCGTTGTAACAGTTTTGGCTTGATCATGTACCACAAGCTCTTTAAATGTAATGACTGGGAAGGCAGAGCTCTCTGTTGTTAAAACACTATGAAGACACTGCCATTAGAGGTGATGACCAGAGCCATCAGTCATTCTTTGTTGTCACAGCTCTGTGCAATGGGACCAGAGCTCAGTGGGGCGTCGTGGCAGCTGCATCCAGGCTGTGACAGTGGAACACCACTGCACTGCCACCTCAGAAAGATCTGAGGTCCTAGGAGCAGTCCTTTTCTTCATATTAATGCAGCCTGCTTTTTTGATGTTGGGCTTCTGGCATCTGCATTCCTAGAAAGGTCTTGCTTCAAACAGCAGCTTCATTAAGTCAGAGCGACTTTGCTGCCTTCCAGTTAATCTCTGAATTGCCCACTGGTCAGGGAGGATGAGCTTTCAGTACTGCCTTTTGGGATCTTGCAAACAGCAAAGGGAGAAATCATCAACCCTATAGAAAATTCCATAACTAACAGTGATCAAATTTGTTGGGTTCTTAATTGTTTTCTTCTTGGGGGGTTTTTGTTTGCTTGAGGGGCTTATTTTTGTTTTGCTGAGGATTTGTATATTTGTTTTAGTGGTCGCAGGTTTGGGTTTTTTATCTCATCTTATCTCAACCGTAGCTAATCAAGCAGATGCTGCTTAAAATGTTGCCTGGAAAAATCATCAATGAACCCCAGGTTCTGACTCTTTTAATACTGTTTTCTTGGTCAGAATAACAGTATCTGCAACTTTTTTGTCTTATGACTCATCCTTTGAAATGCATAAGGCAGGATTATAGTCTTCTCTGGACAGTTTAGTATTCTTCAGACATTCCAGGTGAATTCTTGTATAGTGGAGAGGCAGAAAAAAAAGCTCTCAGAAAATGTTGTATTTTCATTTTTGGAGACACGCCCCCCCCCCCCCCGCCCGTCTTTCATTAGCCAAGATAAAACATTTCAGTTCTCTGTGTTTAGAAGTGAATCTGGGTTTACTAACATGTCTTCAGTTGTTATAGAAAGTAAATGCTCTTACTACTTTCAGTATGTTCCTTTGTACAGCCAACATCTTTGTTCTTGTGCTGTTTTGAAACGGAAAGAATTGTGGAAAAGTAAAGATATTCAATGGATGGGATATTTCCATTTTTTTTTCTCTCTTTTCATTGATGGAATGAATGAAATCTCTAATTTAGCTCAATGTGCACCATGAAACTGAGCATTTGCCAGTCCCCACTGGAGCCAGTTTACCATGTACTTCTGCAGGACTGTGCACAATTCCATTGCAATATTTTCTGCAGATTCCTTGGGCTATTCACAAGGAAAAGGAATGCATTTCCCAAGCCATTTTCTTTCCAAAATGACTCTATTTCAGCAAGCAAAGAAAATCACTTCCACTCATAAAATTTGCCTTGCAAGCAAAAGTAAATATTTAAGAAATGAAAATATTATTTCTAGGTTTTTCAAAGTCCAGGTTGACTTCACAGAGTTGGCTGCTAGAAAAACCTGGCTTTTTAAATGTATAAATGGCATTAAGGCTTGGAGTCCTTTAAGAATATAATCATAAAGATATTTATGTTTCTGGAAGTTTTACTAATGATTCAGACAGAAACACCTTGGATGTACTAGATGATATCTAAACATAAGAACAATACAGCCCTTTTCTTAAGAATATCAGTGCAAATATTAGTCTCCACAATGGCTTTTATTTGAGATATTTTTTGTAGTTTATAAGCTCACACTAAAGGTCAGATTCTTTTCCTTAAAGTTGATCTGAGGTTAAGTAAAAGTGAGATAATAGTTTTACCTCATTTGTAAAATGGCAAAAACAGTCCTTTCAGTGAACACCAACAGTTCTGTGCATGTACTGAGTAACAGGCACCTCTAGCACTTTTTAAAAGCCATTAACATTTTGACTTCTTTCTAAATTCTCTCAAGTCCCTCTGGAGTCATCAGCAGCTGGAAATAGGCCAGATCTTGCAAAACTGCATGCAAAATCACCAGAACTGTTGGGCTCTGATTTCTTTCTTTTGCTTTTTCATCAGAATTTATGACCAACTATGTACCTGTTTCATAAAATGGAAAACTATGAAGTTTACCAGGGAAAACAATGGTAAGAAAGATATTCAATGAGGTTCTTTCCTGGATTTAAGGTGTTGTGCTTAAGAAAATGTAAGCAGATGATCTCATTTTTCCCCCACTATCCCCACCCCAACTCACTGAGAATCTAGGAGTGGCTAATACGATTTCAAATCTATTGGTATTTCAAGATCTTTTACCCCATTTTTATAAGACTCCTAAATTTATAGTTAGGAGTATATATAATGTATAGTATAGTACACTTACTGCCCATTTCTCACATTGTAGTATCTATGAATTAGCAACCAGATGTGCTCTAGCTTACGTATTTTACATCTGTAAGCTTCCATTGCAAACAATTTGAGCAATTAAGACATGTGCAGAGTTACTCCTGGGGACTTGCAGGAAAATAATCAAGTTCAAGACTGTTGCTGCATCTTGATTTTGCAGATGGTCCCATGGCTTAAGGAGCACTTTCCAGATGCTGGGTGTAGCAGGGGGTGCAGTAAATGCCACAGTCAAGCCATTGCTACAATGAGCAGCATGACTCCACACCAGCCACCTTTGTGCTCCTCTCCCATTCGTTCCAGGAGCCTTAACAGGAGCATCCTACAGCTCCATACAGGGGGTGCCCTGGGACACTTGTAAGTATCGAGCCAATCATTCTGCTGGGAACAACTGCAGAACATCTGGGAACATCTGCAGAAATCAGCGCAAATGTCAGTAAAGAAATGCAGATGCAAAATTCTTGTGTGAAATAACAACAATAATAAAAATAGTAATAACAATAACAACAACAATACTAATAATAACCCCAGAAAATGATACTAATATTATGAAACTCAAGGACTTCTGTATATATTCAGGAGCTCCATCTGCTGGAACTCCGTGGTTGCTGTTTGCACCTATACTGAGTCCTCATACTTTAAGAATAGTACTTTAAAGTCTTTTGTAAAACTTACAATTAGGTTTTTTTGTAATGTTATCTCTTTACTTTTGCTTTTAGGAGCTGCCTAAGCATTTGGATAATTTTATGTCTATTTTCAAGAACCTGTTTATCAAATCCTTCAAAACCTAACTTTTTACTGATACTGGCTGATGATCTTGGTATTGGAGATGTGGGTTGCTATGGTAATGATACAATAAGGTATGAAATAAATTATCCCTTCCTGGTGAACTTCATTAAAAAACCCCACTGATTATACATAGCATTAAAATCCATTATTAATTTATTAGTTTATCTAGATATAGTTCTTTTCAAACTACATACAAAATGAAAGTTCTACAGTAATTCTTTCTGGAGTCATAAGTATTCAGGCATACTTGAGAAACTTTCTGGGAATTAGAAGTTTGCAAACGTGTCTGTGCACTGTACTTGTCAGGCATGAGTATAATACCTAAATTTCCACAATTCCAGAGTTGAAATATGAAGGAATGAGATTAGAATTTAATATCAGTTAACAACTCTAGTATACTTATTATGAAATAACAGGTCAGTCTGTGTGGTACATTTATGCCTTGAGCAGTTATCAATGTGTATATAGACTGATTGAGAGAATGATATGTCTCTTCTAGCCTATTATTGTTTTGGATATTGTGTTGTGAACAGACTCTTTTCCCCTATGCTACATAGGATTTTGGAATGGGATATACCTAACGTAACTTGTCTTTCCCCCCCTTCCCCCCCCTTTTTTTTTGGTTATTTATAAAAATGCATATACCCATAGAAAGATAATTTCTAAGGAGTAAGGTAGATCAGAAATATATAGAAAACACAGAAATTTTCTAGCTGAGTTGGAGGTAAATAGATTTTTGTAAATTTGATGGTGATATTCTCAACAAAACTAGGAGGAGCAGTATGCCCTGAATTTCTGTGTAATACATTTTTATCAGAGATGGGATTTTTCTCTTTAGGACCCCTAACATTGATGGCCTGGCGAAGGATGGAGTGAGACTTACTCAGCACATTGCTGCAGCAGCTGTCTGTACTCCAAGCAGAGCTGCTTTCCTGACTGGCAGATACCCTATCAGATCAGGTTGGGCCTCTCTCCAGTGGTTTGCTGCAGTTAGTCTAGCCAGTGTTGATATTAAAAATCCCCTTAAATAAACCCTGTTAAAGAATAGTTAATCCTGGGATTTGGAGTCTCAGTGAGATGGGCAAAAAATAAAGATGACTAATGATTGATTTCTATGGGAAAATCCCCATATAAAACACATTTAATGTGGCTAAATGACAACACAGAAATGGATGAAAATGAAACAGTACCAAGCACCCAAAAGTAGAAAAAGGAAGAAGAAAATTGTGTGAATTTTGTATGTCCAGTGGCACTAGTATTATATTAAATATAATATTTTAATAAATGTAAAAATGTAAAAATTTTAATATCCTGGCAAACTTTTTCACAGTGAAATGTGTCAGACTGTAGAATAGTTCTCAGCAATTGTGTCTTAAAACAGATTTACTTCAGTCATGTAAATTTTATGCCAGAAGACTTCAGTCACTGCATATAGCAGTAATAATCAGTGTAGCTTCTGATGTGGTTCTGACTCACTTAAGGAGAAATGTAATCATGAACATTTGAGAAGTGTGTTCCCCAAACTCTGTAAGATTTTTGTTCCAGATCAAACTTATTTGCTTTTTGTTTTTGTTGACTGTATATTTTGATAGAACTTTGATTGTAAAGAAGTTGCCTAATATCCAAATGTAGGCGTCTTCCTGCCATTTGTAGACACCCCAGCATAGCTGAGGCATCTGCACTGGACTAGCATATAATAATATGGAACTTGAAAAAGGCAACATTTTGGGGGTCAAACAGAATATCCTATGGCATAGGAAATGGCTTATAAGAAGGCACTATGTTTAGGCAACTGAGTCCCATTCATCAGAAAGCACAATCTGAGAAGTCTGAAAATTTGAAATCTGACTTGATTTATTTGAAAGCCTGTTATTCCTCTCTAGGCATGGCATCCAACACTCAACGGCAGGTTCTCTTCTGGAATGGTGGTTCTGGGGGGCTCCCACCAAATGAAACTACTTTTGCCAGAATACTCCAGCAGCAAGGTTATTCCACAGCACTTGTAGGTATGAGACAAAGAAACTTCTTACCTTTTCACTGTTTTTTTATTTAATTAGGTTGCTTCTGTAATCACTTTTTTTTTTCCCAAAATGCCCATGATCAGTTAAACTAGATTTTCTTGTCTGCATAACCTGCAAAATCAGCAGGGGTTTTAAAACACCATCCACAAGTCCCAGTGTCAGTACAGTGTATCTGGTAAATCCAAAATTAGGTGAATGGAATTTACACATTTCAAGGGAAAGTAAATTCAAACAAAGGAATCTTGTTTGTCCAGTACAAATTGCTTAAGGATGAATCACAGAGATTTTCCCTGATGTATTAGAGCAGAAAAATGTCATCTGCCTGTTGGCACCAAGACACCACAGTGGTCTTAGTTATATCGATTTCAGCACCGTGGTCTTAATGATATTGATTTCAGCAAGATTTTTAACCTGCCTCTCACAACATCCTCATAGGCAAACTCTGGAAATGTGGACTGGATGAGTGGACAGGGAGGTGGATTGAGAACCGGCTGAACAGCAGATCCCAGAGGGATCAGTGGCAGAGGGTCTAGTTGTCACCAGTGGTGTTCAAAAGGGTCAACACTGAACCCAGTATTATTTAACTTATTCATCAATAATGAAGATAATTAGGGGACTGAAGCATCTCTCTTAAGAGGAAAGGCAGAGGGAGCTGGGCCTGTTCAGCCTCGAGAAGAGATGGCTGAGAGGGTTCATTACCAATGTCTGTCAGCATCTGAGGGGAGCGTGCCAAGAGCATGGAGCCAGGCTCTTCTTGGAGGGATGAGCAATAGGACAAGAGGCAATGGGCAGAGACAGATGCACAGGAAGCTCCACCTGAACATAAGGAAGAGTTTCTTTACTGTGCACACTGGAGCAGATTGCACAGAGAGGCTGTGGAGTCTCCCTCACATATTCAAGGACCATCTGGACACAATCCTGTGTGATGTGTACTGGGATGACCCTGCCTGAGCAGAGAGGTCGGACCAGACAACCCACTGTGGTCCCTTACAACCTTACCCAGTCTGGTGGCTGTATTTTCTGTTATGTAAGCATTCTGCTGATTATCACAGTTACGATGTCCCTTAATTTCTGCAAAAGGATATTCTGCCAAAAAGCTGAAAGAGTCCCATTGACTTCTGTGGATCTTGTATCAAAATACATGCCCCCTCACAAAAAAAAAAAAAAAAAAAAAAAAAAAAAGAGAAAATTCTGGTAACTCCTTGCTAATTTTGCCTCAACAGTGATTAAAGGCTGTGTTGTTGAAGCAAATATCATTTTTACATTCTTTTTATATAGTGAAAGGTGTAATGTGCTTAGTTGTAATTACTGTGCTTTTCACAGCTCTGCTCCCCTCCACACACTGAGGTGTGCATTTAGTTCCTAAATTGAAGCAAGTCTCAGTGTTGTACTGACTTCTCACACTGCTCACTGCAGTCTAATGCAGCTTATAGTGTAAACCACATTCATATACACAAATGCAGTGCAGGACAGGTCAGCACTTCTGAGAAGTTATCTGTCTTGGGTAAGAGCCTTAAGGCCATGGTTATAGACTGTCCTTCAATGTCATGATAACTACACTGCTCTGTAATGTGACTTCATTTTCAGTGTATAACATTCTGATATGTCCAATTGTACTGGATAATTGTAATAGCCAATTTTTGCTGCTCATTATAGGATGAATATGGTCACACAGAGCCAATATGTGCACCTTCGTCCTGAAATTTGTTCCTAGACTGTGAAAGACAGCTGGAACGTCTGTGTAAAATACTTCATATTTTTGCATGGAGCTCTTTCATTTTGGCATAAGGGTTTCTCCGGATTTTTCCTATCAGCTTACATATTAATGCATGACTACTTCATCATGTTAAAAATAATAGGCACCAACTACTGCAACCACATGTGTTCTTATTTTGGGAGGTGTCTGAGCTGGACCACTAAGCTGAGCTCTCCTGCATGCAATTTAAGCAGATAGGTGAGGAAAAGCAGCTATTATAGACAGATAAAGTGCCAATACACTATTCCACACCAACTCCTCTCTTGGCTGCAGCTTAGCTGAGAAATACAGGCAGACATACCCTGAAGCTCTAATATTAGATTTAAGATTTTTGTTTTTTATTTCCAGGGAAGTGGCATATGGGTGTGAACTGCAAAACCCGCCGTGACCACTGCCACCATCCTTTAAATCATGGGTTTGATTACTTTTATGGCATGCCTTTTACCCTTGTGAATGAATGTCAAGGCACAGATGACCCTGAATTGGCCAAGTCTTTGCAAGACACATATTGGTTTTATACTCAGATGATCATCCTTGCAGTATTTACTCTTGTGATTGGAAAACTTGCCAATTTATTCCCAGTAAAATGGAAAATAATCATCTGTCTGGCTATCTGTGGTCTCCTTCATTTTATCTCCTGGTACTCCAGCTATGGTTTCACCAAGAACTGGAACTGTATCCTGATGAGAAACCATGATATAACTGAACAACCGATGAACCTACAAAAAACTACTTCTAATATGCTGAAGGAGGCAATTACCTTCATTGAAAGGTAATCAACATAGGTGAGGAGCAAGAAATACAAAGGGGTCCTGGCCAAATACTGTGTCTTCTGCCAGTAGGAACAGAAAAATGATCATTTGACGGGTGAATGGATTGTCATAGAAAGTGTCATATGAAGTTCATCTTTTACAAACAGGAGAGAGATAGTGAGTTTTGTTTAGTTTTGTGGTTTTGTTTCTTCCCCACCCCTCCCCCCCACCCCAAGGTGTCCTTCATTTGCTATCAGTAACCTCAACTGGAATTTAAAAAACCACTAAGCCTTTAAAAGTATTCATGTGTTAAGTCTGGGCATACCCATATTTCTGTCAGGGTTTAGGGGGGTTTAGGGGTGGTGTGTTTATTTTTTAAAGGAAATTTGAGGTAATGTAGATTCCTTCTCTAAAACATTGAGACTAGGTAATCTCAGATTACTAGGATATCCTACCTGGTTTGATGCTGAAGCAATGCAGTTTCACAGTGGGTGAAACCCACTGATATAAACCACTAAGAGTGATATCTGCCTCTTCTATGGAGGACTCCTCAGACACTCATCCTTATTTAAGTTTAGGCAAGTGAGTCGTGTTCTCCTTGCTTCCTGGAATGTGTCAGTCTTTTGGCTATAACTATGGTATTTAAATATTCTACTAATGTTTAATTTCGAACTGGAAAAACAAAGGGACCTTTACTGTTTTGTCTTCACATAGAAAAACATATTTCAGGGGTATGTCTCCCAAAACCTCAAAGCTGAAAAGATGTCAAAACAAAAATTGTTTAGATCACAACAATAATAATATAAACGGAGATAGTAACTGCAATACAACTGTTATATTTTGGGTTGAGTGACAGTTTGAAGAGAAATGACTATTTTTTTCTTTTATTTCAGAAACAAGCATAGACCATTTCTTCTCTTTGTTTCCCTTTTACATGTTCACACTCCTCTCATTACCACAGTGAAGTTTCAGGGAAGAAGCAGGCATGGCCTGTATGGAGATAACGTAGAGGAAATGGACTGGATGGTGGGTAAGTGTTGGTCTTGAAGAAAATTCTTCGTTTATTTGAATAGAATGAAAAGACATTAAAGGGGTGGTCACCAAGCTCCTTTTTGGCCTATATAAAAATCAGTGATCTCACCTTGGTTACAGAGTGGGACAATCCCCTCCCTTGCCTGGCTGGTGATGCTATGCCTGATGCCCCCCAGCACAGGGTTGGCCCTCCTGGCTGCCAGGGCACTGCTGACTGACATTCAACTCGTCATTTACCAGGACTCTCAGGTCCCTTTCTGCAGTGCTGCTTTCCAGCATCTCCTTCCCCAGTGTACACACATAGCAAGGGTCGTCTTCTCCCAGGTGCAGAATCCAGCATTTTCCCTTAAACTTCACATGGCTGGTGATTGCCCATCTCTCCAATTTGTGAATCTCTCTTTGTATTGAGTGTGGTAGATCATAACTCATTCAGGCAAATGGAAAGACTCAGTCTTCACTGAACTTGGAGTCAAGACCTAAAAAACCTGACTGCATGTGCTGATGTAATTATGATGTTTTGCTTTGTTTATAGGCAGGCTTCTGGATGTTATTGACAAGGAGGACTTGAAGAATACCACATTCATTTATTTTGCATCTGATCATGGAGGATTCTTAGAGGCTCACAGAGGAAATTCTCAGCTGGGTGGATGGAATGGGATATATAAAGGTAAAATTTTAGTAGTGTGTGCATGCATAAGATTTTCTCTTAAAAAAAGAATTATAGAGAAAAATATATCCAAATGGATAATATTTAATAAACTTTATGATGGAATTATAATCTTGCATTGTTGGGCTGAAACAAAATCAGGGCATATGCTATTCATAGGGTGGGGGCTGAAAAGAGGGGCAGGATCACTTCCCTTGACACACTGGCCATGCTCTTCCTAATGCACAGGCCTTCTTGGCCCCAAGGGCACTGCTGGCTTGTGGAGAGGATACCCAGGTCCTTCTCTGCAGAGCTGCTTTCCAACATGTCAGCACCCAGCCTGTAATGAAGCATGGGGTTATCCTTCCCAAGGTACAGGACCCTGCTTTTGCCTTCATTATATTTCAGGAGGTTCCTCTCTACTGATTCAGAGTCAACACTGGCAGATATCATGATGTCTATTTTTCTTACTATGGTTTTCCAGTTTCTCACCTATCCTATAGACATTTCTTCTAGACTTCTTTTATGAGTGGCTTGCAACACTCATTTATGTTTAAATTAACATCTATGGTATCTTTTATATGTGCTCACTCCAGATTACTAAACCTTGAAAAGCCACAATGACATGTTGGGCAGCTTGGCACTTACTGCATAATGAAGTCTGAAAGCTGCATCCATCAAGCTTCCCTACAGAAGAAGAGTCATGTGCACATCAACTTCCTCAGCATCACAATGCACATTGTCTACCTAAGTTACTTGATGAGCCACAAGCCACAGTGTTTGATATGGCTGGGATCCACCCTTACTCAGGCCTAATTGCAAAATTAACCTTGTTATGAGGTATCCATGCCAGTAACAGAAGCAAAAAGGCCAAGAGGCTCACTTGAATAACCTAGAATCTGATCTAAGGAATTCACTTCGACTAGCTGAACATAAGTACATTAGTAACAGGAGAGTCCAGAGGGGAAAGAGAACTATGATTAGGGAGTTCAGGATGAGAGGACAATGATGAAATCATGCCTGCTTAGAGAGAAGGCAAGAAAGGATGGTACAATATCAATTTAGATATCAATAATAGAAAGACATAAATATTTATGTCCATTTATAGCAGAACAGAAGATATCCCAGTGAGAAGAACTAGCAACATTAAAAAAATACTGTTTATTTAATAATACCTGTAAAACTCACTCTTGCTCTTGGGAACTGCATATTGAAAATTAGCAGATAAATAAGCCACACATACAAATACTGAGAAGAACCACTACTGAATGAGAGTCTACGGTTTTCCAGGATTTAGTGTATTTTCATTAAAATTACATGGATATTCTAAAAGTCTTTAAATCTTTTCCTGTATATGCAGAGTAAACATCTGGTATCTTCTATTCTTTTATCTTTTTTGACACTTTCCCCCTTTCTGTTACAGGTGGAAAAGGAATGGGAGGCTGGGAAGGAGGAATCCGTGTCCCAGGGATATTTAGATGGCCAGGAGTGCTGCCTGCAGGGACAGTTATCGATGAACCTACAAGCCTTATGGACATTTATCCTACAGTAGTTCAACTGGCTGGAGGGACAGTGCCTCAGGACAGGTACAGAGGTGGCTTAAACCATATCTGTTTCCCTTTCTTGATTTAGACACAAGGTATCATGCTTCCTAACAGCCACAGGTTAAATTCTCTGTCTCAGACAGTTCTCTAGCTTTCTTCTGCACAGCTTTACCCATGTTATCTGCTTATGTGAAAAAGGCAAAGAAAAAACCTAATGTTTTATTAAGGGTCATTTAGCTAACTCAGTTCTCCTATCACTTAAAGGCAACTTGGTTGATTTGGGACACTAAGATGACTGTGAAAAAAAGCCAGATATCTCTAAAGGAAAGGAGAAAGTGTGGGTGGCTAAGCCATTTCAGCAAAAATTATAGAAGTACTGGTAGATTGTAACTAAACCCACTGCTAGGCAATTCACTAAGTGGTTTCTTTTTTAAAATTATTTTCACAAAGCCTCGGGACCACAGAGCTGTCAGTGATTTCCGTTTCAGGTGGCAAAATTAAAACCTGTGAATCAGACCTTCACTATTGTTATCTCTTCCAGGAAAATTACAGTGATAGTGACTTATCTCCCCAGGCAGGATGTGTGAACTAGCGGTAAATGCAAAAACTTCTAGTAACGGCATAATTACTGGTCTCCACAAATCCACTCAATTAAAAATCTCAGGCCTCAGTAGCTAAACAGTACCTTGGTTTAGAGATGACACTTGAAGTCCTAATGCTGTTCACATAGAGAATGAGTACAGCTCATGCTCCAGTTGCAGACTTAAAATTCTTAAGCTGCCTGGTGACTCTGGTCCTCTCCATCAGGGTCATGGATGGGCACACCCTGCTGCCCCTGCTGCAGGGGACAGAGCAGCACTCCAGGCATGAGTTCCTGTTCCACTACTGCGGAGTGTTCCTGCATGCAGTGCGCTGGCACCAGAAGGACAGTGAGTATAAACGTCCCCCTCCTGCCGCTCAGAAATGATGTAAAGTCCTCTAGCTTCCCCCAGAGTATAGTATAAAAATGTATGTATACACATATATATATACATGCACACATATATGTAATATACACATATATAACATATGGAATACGTTCATTGTCTCAAACTCTCAGTTCTTCCTTCTGCAAGGCCTCATTTTTTGCTGCCCTGCCTTGCCTGAGATGAAGGGGTTTGCTTCCTGGGAAGTAGGGCTTCAATGTCTCAGAGATACCTCTTTGTTTCTCTGTAATGCACACAATTTTTTGGGAACACAGCAGGTTTCTGAGCAGAAAAGCTGTGTCTGACTGCCCCAACTCCTGGAGAATATTCCTGTTGAAGAGTTCTGCCACACTTCCTTAGTTAAAGGTTAATTACGTACTTGAATCAAGTGGGGCATTTGAAGAATTGCTTTTCAGGTTCTCCTGCTGTTCTCCTTACCTAACTTACACTACTTGTTCTTCTAAGCTTTATAAGATCTACTTAAGTAGCTATGCATAAACTGTGCAGATGGAAGGTGGATTTTTAGCATTTCATGTTCCTGTGAAGCCATGTGCACATCTAGATTTTTCATGCATGCCCTTCTACATTTTTTCCCATTGAACTTCTACTGTTCATGGCAAGAGGCCTAAAAAAAGTGCCATGTTCTGCATATAAAAGACCAGCTAGTGAAAGATGTAGCTCAGCTTTCAGCCAGGCCAAAAAATCCGATTCCTTATTCCAACTGCAATTTCTTCTGACTGGGCTGACAGACTTTAAAAAGTCTGTTTTACCTCATTTACAAATATGTCACACTCACATTATTATTTATTATTTGTCTACTGATCAGCCTAGATATGAAGCCATTGCGTCTTGGTGTCACCCAGTCAGGACCCATACTTTAAGGTCTTCACTGAAGCCAGAAGAATCTTTTGTTTTGATGTTAAAGAGTCCTTTCCTTTACCTCTGCACCATAAGTCTTATTAGTGACAGTCCATTTGTTTCTGCTCATTAAACTGATTGTTCTGAGATGGGTTTGAGAGATGTTTGGATTGAAGCAGCAGGTTTCCTTTCCCTTGGATATATTAAATTAACACGCTGCCCGAACATGCAATTGCATCCTTCAAATTCTGCCAGAGCAACTTCTGTTGCAAATTGTATATCCCTTTCTGCCTCTTGGAGATGAGTGAAACCCCCGCTGCTTTTATCAGCACTGATTTCTGCTACTTTTTTTTTTCCTTTTATCCTTCTGTAACCCAGCCATCTACTCAGCTCACCAACACAGGTTAATTAAAATCAGCCTCACTCTGTCCTTCGAAGTGAACTAAAAAGGACCTGTCTTTCTCCAGCTCTGCAGCCCCAGTAATTATTTGCAGTTGTGAAAAGTGAATATTAAAATTTAGCAGAATCAGAACAATTCTCCACAGACACTCTACATTCACCACTCTGAATTGCCATACAGTGTATAAATTATAGATAATTCAATTTTTTATGGAAAAAAATGACTATTTGGTTCAGTTTTTCTGAATCCTGATCACTATGTACATCTAGATAAGTCTATCTGTCCATCTCATATTTAACTAATAAATTGTTATTTTAGCAACATCACAACAGCACTCCAACTAGAGCCAGATACTGAAAAAAATGCATGTCCCAGAAAGTGCTTGTTTAACTCCTTGTAACAAATATCTATGCTACCTGACCAACAGACATAAGAAGCAAATCCCATGCTCTGGGCACCCTGATATCACCTTGCACTTGTGTTACGAGACAAATATTCTTTCAGTAACAAGACAGGGTTAAGCTTAAGGATTCAGAGCACATCCAGCCAGCAGCAAAGCAAAGGATCAAACAGACCTAAGGAGTATCTGTCTGTCCTTAGTAAGTCAGAAAGTTGAAAGTTTTCATCTTTATTTCCAGATCCATAATATTCTGAGCTTGAAGGGGCCTGTAAGGATCATCAATTCCAAGTCTTAAGGAAAGGACCTAGCCAGTGATTGAACCCACAGCTTTGGCATTATCACCACCAAGCTCTAACCTTTTTCTTTCAGAAATCCACATTCTTTATCCTTTCTTTCACAATTCCAGAAGTGAAGATTCCTAACACCAAAAAGTTTCAGAACCATTGAGACATCATCCCTCCATAAAACTGCAGAACCAGGATGTGGAAATTATATGGTAAAAATAAAGAGATACAGAGCCAGCCAACCGGCTAGCCAGCAATTGAATATTTTAATCTAAGATATTACCTAAACCTTAATATCTGCTATTTGTTCCCCTTCACCTTTTAAGAAGTTTTAAAATTTTATTTATTCACAAAATAATGTTCTAGCAGTAGTGACAAGACAGAGACTAAAGAATAAAGCTGCAGGCTCCAGACATAAAGAACAACTCTGGACACAAGAGAAGAAAGGAAGAAAAGTTCAGCTGACTCCATTGAACCGAAAAGAAAATTCCATGTCCGAGACAATGCATTTGTCAGCTCTTTAATGCTTTAAGCACAGAAGTGACTCCAAGTGGTGAATGTCCCTTTTCTTCTTGTGTCCTTTTTCAGACATATTATCTAATTGCTGTCTTCTTTCTGGGCACATCCTCACCTCTGAGTTCAGTGTAGTGCTGAACTACACTGTGTAGTAATGGAATGTGGGGTAAGGAATAGGAGAAAAAGGAGGAGGAAGAGAGAAGTAAAATGTCCTGATGAACTGCATTCAGATGTAGTCCTAATAATTTACTGCTTTTTCACTACAAGTTACAAACCTGTGTTTATCCCATGGTTAGTACAAGTGCTTGATGAAGTACAGGATCTAAAGCTGCAAACTATTTGCCTTTTTCATGTTAACTTAAAAACTAGACTCCAGATTTTACTGTTTTAAAGGCCTGAAATGATGACCCTTTTTGGAAGTGTACTGGAACAAGAGCAGAGAAATAAGCTGTGGTCAGTTTCTGCCTAAATGTACTTCTGAACTCAGATGTACAGAGCCAGAAACTGGGGACTACATTCTCTGTTTTTCCCCCTCCAAGAGGCATGAAAAGTTTGAAAGGGGAACAAGAAAGTGCCAGACTCTGTCTGTACCGAAAATATTGGGCTAAACATCCATATACTGCACATGATACCCAGAGCCAGGGTTTACCCATGAGCCACAAAAAACCATCTGAATCCCTGCCAGCTTCTACAATACCCTTTCCCTGTATGCAATAACCATGATATAACCTCCCAGTTGGAACAGAGCAGATCACTTAAACATGAGCCAACCTTTCAGGGACCACCCCCCAGCTCCTAATGGCACTATGATGCTCAAATGTGCTTCTTCTGTGACAGGTGGCACCATATGGAAAGCCCATTATGCTACTCCAGTGTTTCAACCAGAAGCCTCTGGGGCCTGTTTCAGAAGAGGAATTTGTCCGTGTTTCGGGAATGGTGTAACCCTTCATGACCCTCCACTGCTGTTCAATCTCTCACAAGATCCATCTGAGGCAAATCCTCTATCTGTTGACACTGAGCCCTTGTTTGACACTGTAATGAGCAGAATAAAAGGAGCTGTGGAAGAGCATGGCAGGACTCTGACTCCAGTCCCACAACAGCTGTCTCCTTACAATAATATATGGAAGCCATGGCTGCAGCCATGCTGTGGGACATTCCCATTCTGTTGGTGTCATGAAGAAAATAACAAAGCAGAAAGCACAGTCTAATTCCAAAATCAAGTTATCTTTAAAAAAATCGGTAAATTTTCACATTCACATGACTAGAGTCATAGAGAAATTAGAGGTAAAGACTAAAATATACTGGAATAACTAAAAAGGACATTAGTGATTGTTTTTGTTGCACCTTTTCTCTTACCCAAAGAAATTAAGTAAGCCTGTGTTTTAAAAAAAATTAGGGGTCATCTGTATAATCTATCCTTCAATTCAGGATTAAATATCAAATAAATGAATCAAAATTTCTATTTTTACTGTTTCACAATTCAAGTAAATTATGATAAAAATTCAAAGTTTTAATAGCAAATGTTTTTATAGGAAATATGCTTGTTGAGAGAACAGGACTGAGCCCAAGAGAGAATCCCTATTCAAGCTTCATATTTGTAATGAAAAATAACCTGTTGCACAAAAATGAAAGGATGATGACAGTGAAAAAAAAGAATGAAAAATAAAATTGTGCATTTAATTTGGAAACATACCAAAATGCACTGGCCTCTCAGAAATAAACACCTACTATTTTGCAGCAATTTCTTGCCTCATCATCTGTTTATTCATTTGTCAGTCCCAGGGAAAACTGAACTGACAAATATGTTTTAAAAATTAGATAGCTGAAGTTAACATCTCGAGATCAGCAGCAAAGTACCTATTCTGAAATTTTAAACCACAACAATTGTTACTGATATATGTTTTCCATGCAGTTAAGGTGTTTCACTTGTGAAAGCATTGAAAATCATCATCCTGCTGCCTTGAGAAGATTGTGAAATTTGGGACCCATCTTTGAGACCAATTCATGAGCCTGCATGTCCCACTTGACTGAGAATGCCTCTGATTTCATAAGGGTGCCATTATGCCTCCTGAAAAATATGCTTTGTTTTGTGGAAAAGCACATTTTCAGTAGGAGGTGTTAAAAAAAAAATCACTTCACACATTAATGACTTCTGTGTACAGGTCATCTTCCCCAAGATAAATAAGTATCAGCACTGTACAGTCCTTAGGGAAAAGGAGGGGATTAAAATATCTAATCCTCTCTTGCTGCCCTTGGGTTAATTCATCTCTCAAGATATAATCCTAACCCCGCTCTTGCTGGGGTTTTTGTCAAATCAGATTTTCAAATGGAGGTTCCTATATTTTTCCTTCCCAAAAAAGTAGATTGCGGTCAGATTCAAACTTCTAAGTCTTCCTAAACACTGTATATTCAAGTCCTAAAGGTCACCCTGGTTTTAAAAAGTATCAAGGGATGGTCAGAGCTGCAGAGGTGATGTGTTTCCTTAAAGCTTGCTGTCTCAAGGAGCCACAGCAGTGCAGCTCTATTCAGGACCAAGGTTGGCTGTGTGCCATTTTTTGCCTTTTAGAAGCAGGAAGATATTAGAAGGCCTGTAGCAGGTCCCTCTCTCAGCTCCTGAGCTGCCACAGAGGTCCCTTTCATCAGCTTTGGGACAGAGGAGGTTGCATGCCTGGACAATGCACCTTTTGCAGTGTTTCAGAGAACCTCCTGACTCACAGCTCCAGTGTGCTCAGGCAGGGGTGTGGTGAGGTGCTGCTGTTTGAACAGCACAGGTGGTGACCATGATGCAGCACCAAATACAAGCCTCCAAAAAGCTGACCAGGCATTTCTCCAGGTTGTTTGCCATTTCACCTCTTCTCTAAAAGGTCACCAAGAAGGTTATGTGGAAAACATTCCACATAAATCATAGGGCATGCATGAAAATGACTGGATGACTCAATGTCATACTTAATAGAAATATCTAAAAATAAGTTTGTTCTCATTTTTGATAGCGTTTAAATCTACACCAGCATTGCTACAAACTTGTCAGATTTGACACTTTTCTGTGGCTAACAGAAACCAGGGCTTCTGCATTTCACTGGATTTATGCAGGGAGAAGTGAGCATAAAAGACCACACATTTTAGTCAGTTTAGCTGGTTCAAAGATGGAGCACAAATCCTACTACTCAGTGGGGAAAAAACCCAAAAACTGTCAATCCAGTCAGTTCAGTAGCACCTACATTATGAGTTAAGTACAAAGATACCTTTTTTTCTCAGTTCACTTCACTGGCTTCCCACCCACTCCATTCATTAGGTTGCATATCAGGAAAAAGTTTTTCACACAACAGGTGGTTGAGCACTGGAACAGGTTCCCCATGGAAGCAGTCACAACACAAACCTTATTTGAGTTCAAAAAGCATTTTGAACTCTCAGGCACATGCTGTGGTTCTTGGGGTGTCCTGCACAGGGTCAGGAGGTGGGCTCAGTGGTCCTGCTGGGTCCCTTCCAACTCAGAATGTCCTATGACTTACACACAAGAACATTCCCAGTCCCACAGTAGGCCATGATGAGAGCATTTACCAGGGGATGGGAAAGTGTTTAGGCATCCCCTCAACATGCAAGCACAGATCCAAACTTTAGGAAGACAGACTAGGAAGGCCAGTACATCAGCAAGACCTGAACTCCATCTCTAAACCCAGTGTGAGAAAATCACCTCGTATAAATGTAAACATTAAACATTTGTCTCATTCCTCATTCCTCTGAAAATTAAATCTGCTAAACTGCTGTATAGAGTCAGATGCTAAGGAGTCACATAGATGTCCACGTTGCCTTTTTGACATCCTAACACAGTTGGCTGGCATCTGTGGAAAACCAGAGGTGCTTTCAGGCAGGAGGAAAAATTAGGGCTGGCAGCATAGAGAACCAGATTTTGTCAACTGTTAAGAGACCTCAGCCAGGCACAGGGAAATGTGCTTTTCCCACACAAAGAGGGAGAGGGCAGACACTGCACACAGAGGATCTGCAGGCAACAAGGAGAGCAAAGTAATGGAAAATTGCTGAATAGATTTACATCACTTCAAACAACAGGGAGGACAGGAGAGAATGTTTTCACTCCCTAAGTTCCTTTCAATGTCTAAAGCTGAATGTGTCTTAAAATGTACAAATTTTGAGGAGACAGTGGTAAGCATGAAAAGGAGGTTAATTATTTTACCTGTTTTATATAGATTCTAGCCATGGAGTTGTTGCAGATCTCTTTGTCTGTATACACTTAAGGAGAATATGTAAGCTCTGCACAAGTTGTTCTGATCTTTTGGCAAATATATATTCCCTGTCAAGCAGATGAACCCAACATCACACTTGAGTTTTCCTCATGAACCCTTTCACATAAAATGCATTAATAGGCAAAAAATCTGTCAAAAACATTCTTGAATAATACTGGAAGGAGTTCTTAATTCAATTCCATAGGTTTTCCTGAAAAATAATCCATAATGATATACTGAAAAATAGATTAACATAAGAATAAAGATTAAATTGTATGTTTTCTCCCTTCTTTTCTCATCATTTCTCCCTTTGTAGCAAGGCACAGAGACTACATAAAATGGTCTTTTGGGAAAACCTGAGACAACTGGCCAATCTCCAAGCCATTTCTAGCCGTACAAGAATGTGCCTACACACAGTTTAATATAGACACCATAGAGAGGGAAGTATTAGACCCTAACACATGAAGTTTGTTTTACTGAAAGTGCTGTGGTTGTACTGTGTAAATGTTTGACATTCATGTTTTATGAAGCTGGCTTCCACTTAACTCGTTTGATCATTATTAAATGAATTTTGGAATTGTTGCATTAGACTGACTCAACAGAGCAGTTGTCAAGTCTCAAAGGAGTGAGACAATAAGCTTCTAAGAAATCTCACTTCACCACATTTAAATATTAGACACATTGCTTTGCTTCCTGCTGGGACTCGAGGGAGTGCCAGCACAGAGATCACAAGATCCCATCACTTCAGGATGCAATATAATTGTGTAACAAGTAAATAGAGAGAAATAATTTGAGCTCAAAATGTATCCAGCTTGAAATTCCCAAGAGCTCTAAGTATATTTGAGAGGCGTTCCCATAAATGACCAAGGAGCAACAAAAACCCTTCTGCTCATGACAGGTTATAGATTAAAATGCACACACACAGGCGTATATAGAGTGTTGAACTCAGTAAGACACTGGAAGATTTTTGTAGGATGTTTTGATTGTAATGTTACATCCTATAAACTCTATTAAAAAACCTTCAGATTAATTCAAAACCTAGCTTCTTATTGCATTATCATATTACTGTGTTACTAAGATTATTTGAACGCCACAACAGAAAACTTAAAAAACAACTTGTAACTCCCCATGTTGAGATAAACAGAGTTACTAGAGGATCCAAATAACCTTGGCTTCTGCTCTGCCATTTGTCTAAAAGCTGTAAGTAAAAGGTTTGAAAACAGAAAGAATTTATGGAGGTTTGAAAAGAAAAAGAAAGCCTCTAAACTAAACAAAACATAAAACAGGTACCCATCCATCACATGCAATTAGTTCTGTTACAAGTCTTAGTACTGTGAGAAGGCTCTGAAAATCTTATTGCTCTAAAATAAACAAATAATCTGTTTCATGTATTCATTGTTGTTCAGAATGCCATACAGTGCCATAAAATTGAACAAACACTTTTCCAAGGCAGTTAACATCATGCCATCCTGAACAGTATTAAAATAATCACAATTCAGAGGCTGGCAGTTTTGGAATTTTAGATTTTTTTATCCCTCCAGTTTGTAAAAGAGTTCTAACACCAGTCAGAGTAAAAAATTCTTGCAACTGTGTTTTTTCCTTTTATGAATACAATTGTCAGTTTTCTAGAAATTATAAATAAAAGGTTTAAGTCAGTTATATATTACTGTATTTTTTAGCCACCTTTGCTGTAATTGTAGTATGATATTATTACAAACCTAAAGTTTACACCAGGATGCAAAATATAACTTGAGTTATATTTTGCAGATATAAATTTTAATTTTTAACACAAAATAAGCTGTTTGTGATCCATCCAACTTAGGATGAACAGAACTTTAGCTGAAACATTTCACAACCAATATACTCCAATGAGCAGTCTTACCTGACACATCTTTTTGGAGGCTATTTAAGAATTTATTACCATGCATTTGATCTCATATGTAGGGCTGATAAAAAGCAAACAAACGAACAACAAAAAAACCCCTCAAACTGACAAAAATTCAAACCACAGAAATAAAATCCTAAATGAATGGAAACTGTGGGGAAATTGGAATGTGATACTTGAATTAATGAGATATTAATTAAGAAAATAGGTTCATTTAATGTTATGTTAAAAGTCATAGGAATCAAAACAGTCTAGATTAGGAAAGCAACAGAATCAGATCCACTGAGGAATAAGTAGGCATATTGCAAACTCACTGGTGAACAATGAGATGTTTATAGGAGTACACAAAAGTATCAAGCAGCTGCTACTAACCCAGCCTCCCATTCACAGACAGAAAAATCAAGGCAAAGAAAACCAAACCAAAAAAAGCATTTTCTCAAGTACCAGCTTTAGAAAAAACATTGCTGTGAGCTGACTAATATAGAGACAAAGAAAACTTATTTTCCAAGGACAACCTAGATGAAAAAGTCTTCACAAAACAATAGGCAGCAAGTAAAGTGATATTTCAAGAACACTAATATCCTTTTCCTGTAGGCTAGGAAAGTGCATTAACCCACATGTCTAAAATTTTCAAGAATTTTCCTTGTGGCACACCCACACTATCACTTTCTTATACATGAACAGCACCCAATAAAATTGTTGTGTGGCAAATAAAAGTAGCCTCTAAGTCAAGCTGTGAATAACTCTAAGCACATGACAAGAGAATCAGCATGTTTTATTTTGAACACAAGCTGTCCTTGCTAAATGCAAAGCCTGCCAAACAACAGTAAGTCATAGTCTGGCCTTGTTCAAAGATGAATAGTGCCACCAAAAAGCTTATATTTCTTAACTTTCTTTACCTTAAAAATAATTGAGGCTATACTGCAGTTTAATGTGGGGAAAAAAATTCTAGGTGAATCTTGGTAAGTTTTTTTTTTTCCCCCAGGACACATTTCCACTTAGCAAACCTCAGTTCTGTGGTCCATGGGTACATGTAGTCTGTAACCTGCCTGTGACCCAGGATTTCAGAATGATGGCCAAAAATGCACAGAGTGCTGCCTTAACCACAGCACTGGATTCACATACAAAATTCTCTCCTATTGCACACTTTGGTGGCAACAGTTGTGTGCTAGAAGTTACTACAACACTACATTACATGTAACTTGTTCAATTTTTTTGTGTGTGAAGACAGGACACAAAAATTAGGACAGAACTTTTTAAAGCTATACTTTTTCCATGAAATACAATAAACAAACTACTGTTTGCTAATTCAAGAGATCCTAAACATTATAATTATGTATGTCTGTAGAAATAATTATAACTCTCAACTTTTAATTCTACTCAGCAGGTAATGCTAATGTCTCAAACGCAATTAAATAAAATTTAAAAAGAAATTATGGTAACTAGTCAGTCACAAGTAATATTCCCCGGCACAATGTAAACAACCTATAGCTCTTCATCATCTGAAAAGCACATGACTTCACATATCTTTTCCATTTCTTTTATTTCTATTACATTAATGTACTACAATTCTTTACCAAATATTTTATAGGCCACACAGAATACCATTGTACATATTAACAGTTTGAAATGTGCTCAATTACTCATTTGACTACATTCATATGCTTATTTTATAAACCTTTCAGTTACTGATTTCACATCGGTAATTTTTCTTCCATAATCCAACCAATGTACCAAGTAAGATCTAGTAGTTAATGTAAAAAGTACAGCTGCATCTGTGAGTTCACATTGCTGACTACAGCTTTATTTAGTATTCAAAAGCTGTTAGAATTATAACAGCAGCAATGTTTATAAAACAGGGGACTTTCTCATGAGGATCAGTAATGAACAGGGATAATCAGAAGTTCAAATGCCACGTGAGTAAGAGCAGACTGTAGCTGCTGTCATCTCCACGCTGTTGCACTGGGCCACAGCACCAAGAGGTAGAACACACCTACCTGTGTTAATGTGTGAGAGTCACCTCCCCAGGAGCACAGGCTCTCCAGGGTGCCAAGGTTAGTCAGAGAGCTGTTCTCAATTTCTCTGCTTCCCCTAAACACCTAACTTGCCACAGAAGCTTGTAGTCAACAGACACACCAATGGGATTCCCATTTTAAGAGTTTAAGGATAAGTGAGAACTAGATAAAATCAGAAAATTCCTGCAAAAGCGAAAGCAAATCCACTAATGTGAATATTAAGAAGTAATTCTAAGGTAATCAAAGATTTCTTTTGTTGTTTTTTAAGGAACCTTTTGATTCTTTAATTCCGTTCCTGATTTGTGCATTTATTCCTTGCCCCACCCTCTCATCCTTTTTGATGGGAGGAAACAGAAATAGCATTTCCTTCTTCCTTCCTATCCTGCAATCCTTTTTACTTACTAGAATCTACACATAATGGTCCATCATTGCTTTTAGACAAAATTCCCAAGGTATTTCATTAGGTATTTCTCTACCAAAATTCATGATGTATTTAGACAAAAATGTTTCAAGTTCTGCAACATCACTGCGAAATTCCTATTCTAATATTGAGCAAGGTTATAAATAATTGTCCAATTTGTTATTATATTAGCACAGCTGTCATGACTATTTCTTTAAAAATTTTTTTGCTTTGAAAGAAAATATTTTATTTGTTTATTAAAACAAACTCACTGAGATGAGTCAAATTTAAATCCTCAAATACACAAAACAATCCCCTGTAAGTGTTCTTAATATAACATATCTCATCAATAGAGTTTTTTTCTGGAATTATCCTCTGAGATTTATTGGTTCCCACACACAGCTATTGTTTAAAAGATCTTCAAAGGCCCTGTTTACTAAAACAAGTGCCAATTTTGTTTTCAGTTGCACTCAAATAGGCTGCAGTATGGGGCAACAATGCTAAGCCAAAGAAGGCCTTTATCAGCTGCAGTTTGAAGTCTGTAAACATCTTGATATAAAGCACCAGAAGGCTTACATCATGCTGTCAGCATTTTTTCCTCTGACCATAGAACTCAGAATATGCAACTAAAGCTCACAATATTTTAAAAAAAGCATCAGTATCCTATAGCAACAATATAAAAGGCTAAGCTATATTATCAGTCTGCCTTAAAGAGTTTTAAACCACACTTCTTCACAGTTATGGAGCTGAGTAGCTTCCTATAAAAAAGTAGAGCATCCACTACTTATCTCAGATGAAGTTTGAAGTTCCACAAATTCTAAACCTGTTTAAATTATTTTTTTTTTCAGATCCTATGAGGCCAGGATTTTATTATTTCTTTCTCATATTGAAGTCTACATCACAGTCACTCTTGGGAATAATCTTAGTTTGGGAAAAGATCAACTTCCAAAATAATCTCAATTTCCAAATATTGCCTACTCATGACTGTTTCTGCAGAATTCTATGAAGTGCATCAGGGAAGAGTGATAAATACATGAGAGTTCATACTCAGAAGGGTACCATTCATTATTCTTTAGAAGGCACTGTGTGAGAACAATGAAGATGAGACATATGTAACAATAAAAATGAGGCACATTTATCAGTTAAAAACCAAGAGGCTGTAAAGGTCCCCCAAGAATGTATGAGGATCCATAATAACTCTAACTGGTGTCAGCTAAATTGGTTAAGACAGTCAAGAACTGTATTTATAAAGAAATCTATCCTGATGGGCATAACAGTACACCTTGTCTTAGTGTAAAAATGCATCCAATTTCTTTTTGATATGTTCAAAAGCATCTTTCCCCATATAGTCCATGCGCCCTTCCTCCCATTTTCTCCGTTCATCTTCCTGAGTTGGTTTTGCTGGTTTGAAGTGAATATACAGCTCTGAAACAGAACATGCAACCTCGTTCTGTGGGAAGAAAAACAGTGGGAAAACAGTCATTTGGTTGTTCTTATTTCAATATTGTGATGTTAAACCTTAAATGATAAGCTTCTGCACTGTACACTCCCAGTTAAAACAATAAAACAAACAATATTCAAACATTTATTCCTCTTTTGATGATGTGACCTATTTTGTGGCCTCATTTTCCCATGGTTTTACAATTTTCCATGGCATCTTTGAACATACAAAAATATTTATTTTACTGATCTTAACTCAGATCTTGGCATACTCTGCAATAATACAATGAAAATGTTACAAATACTGCCTGGTTAGAGTAGAATATCTACTACAATAAAGAATTTTTATTCTATATGTTCAAATCTTGTCTCCAAAGGCTTTCATGTGAACATACATTTTTAGAATTTTTGGTAATTTGTTTTATTTGGATTCCAGTGAGATCAGTATTATTTAGCAGAAGTGAGACACATTTTTCCCTAAATTAATTCAAAAGATGGACACTATTCATTATAGCAACTGCTAGTTCATTTTCAATGACAGTCCAAAATTGTAAATGCTGGTTCAAAGTCAAGTCATCATGGGTGCACAAGTGCAAGACGCATTATTAGTGATAATTTCTACCACATGAAGGAAAAACTGTGTCCACAACTGACCAATGTCAGCAAAAAGGGAACATCCCAATGATTATAACCTGTAATAAAGATGAAATATGACAAGGACTAATCAAGGCAGCCACTGAAAATCTACTTTCAGTACTACTCAAAGAGGGTCATAGGAAAAAAACCACATGTCATGTGATAGACAAAACTGAAATCAACTAGAAGCCCTTCCAAATTCAAGGTAAAATGTTTCAGAATAGAACTTAATGGGCAGGAATCAAGGTCTTAAACTGCCAAAATCCTCTGAAATATCCATTACATTTGCCAGTCTGGGGCAGATAAGGCACAGAGCTTGTGCAAGACAAGGTAAGATATTTCAAGCAGCCAACATGCAGTAAAGTGTGACGATTTCTTTCTTTATTATTGGCAAGTTTTATCAACAGCTTTGAAAGCCATTAAAAAGATGACTGAAATCATCATGTCATTTCTTTTAGAAATTTAGAATTTTAACTAGGGTCCAAATGCCCCTGGCTGTGCAGGTACTGCAGTTTTGTTTCTCAGTCTTAATTTCACCACAGTGCTTCACCATCACACAAAAGCCCTCATTAGGAAAATGGCTGTGTTGTGTACCTTGCAAATACTTGACACCTCTCAACCTCATAAACACCAAGTCATAAACACCAAGACACATGTGCAAGTGCCCATAAATGCAGTTCAGGATCACAAAGGAAAGCCTAGTCACCCAGGCTCCTGCATTCTCTTTCCACTTGCTTTGATACATCACTTCAGCAGGTAAAAAAACAAACAAACAAAAAAACCCAAACCAACCAATCAACCAACCAAAAAAAAAAACCCCACAACAAAAAAAAATCAGAACAGGACAAACAAACACAAAATATCCAAACAGCTTTGCTTGTATTAGCATTGGAGAACTAAAATTAAGACCATGCATTAATTACTTGGGGGTTAGCACAGGAAAATACACACTTAAAAACTGAAAGTTTTGAAAAGAAAACAAGTCAGGATCTCAACTCAGTATTGAAGGCAGTTAAGGAATTAGAGAGCTAGAAGATTAAGGAATTCATTTGCACATTGTATTATAATTAGTTGAGCTTTCCAAAAATTATGTTGGCAGCAAAGTCACACATGCAGGTGTCAATAGATATTCCATGCACAAAGGTACATGTACCATTTCTGAGGTTTCCTGAAATGCAGGTTGAAATACAGGTTGTTCTGAAGGTCTGTCAGGCTCAGAGAGACGGATGTTGGAATGTCCTGGTTCAACTTCATATACAGGTTGCTAAAATACAGCCACTGAGTTTTATTAGGGGAATATTTGCTCATAATTTCCTTTTTGTGAGAATGCAGACAATACAATCTTTCAGTCTTGGGGTAGGGTAAAGCAATGCATGGGAGGAAAGTGAGGAAGCACACTATCACCAAGGAGAAAATTCATGTGACCCAGCTTTAGCTCTCAAAAATGGCATTGAATCAAAGCTCCTACAATGATCAGTCAAAGGTAAGTACCTCCAGAGGGCAGCTCATCTCATCCTAAAATAGGTTCAAAGTGGCTGTCATTCTTCAGTGACTAACATACAGCGTGGAATGCAAGTAGATTCCTACATCCATGAGGCCAAACTTCAACAAGAAAAATCTCATTTTAGGATAACAGCTTGCTCTCACATAAGCTTTTTATATGCATGAGATAAGAACAGAGCAATGCATTCCAAAACAGAGGCAAAATAGACTGCCCAAAAAGTAATGTCCCAAATGTTTGCTTTTGACAGATATCAAAATATAAATTAGTAGACAGACCTCATTCTAGTCTTTTCTCCCAAAAACAATCCCACAAGTTGATTGAAGCTGAGCAACAAAAAGTGGAAATATGGTATTCTTAAGTAAGAAGAGAATCAGGCTATTACTTTCCAATTAATATGGTCTTCTGATAAACCAATCCTAGTAATCGAAATACTAATAAAAATTTAAATTTTAATGAAACTACTTAGCTGAACATTATGATTTTTTACCTCACAAGCATCTTGATAATGTGTCCCTAATTGGCTTGAGATTGGATTCAGATGCATAAGGCACAAAGAAAATATGTCCTTTGCAAACAAATTATTCTTAAGTTATGGAACTGGAACATTTGTAATTTTCCTTCAGCCCTTCACACTTGGAGGCAAAAGGGAAGAAGGGGGAACAAGAGGGGGAATGGGAAAGGAAAATTACAGTTTTTATTTTGGAGTAGCTATAGTCCAAAGAAATGAAGGAAAGAGCATCTTAAAAGTTGTCTTAATCATTCTAGAGTGTAGTTCAAAAGTGACAATAGCAGATGACATTAGAACACTAATTTTATTTTCTCCCAGTTGCACCATGAGGTAACATGGTTTATCTTGCAGTGTGTAATGGCTTACACCTGCAGAGGCATTGTGCTATTATGTTCAACTTAATTCCTGCATAAAATAAGGAGAATCAGTGCAACAGAAGCACACAAATACAAGAAAAGTGACAAAGGAAATAGAAAGACTTCAATATTCATTAGTTTATTTTTCCAAGACTCTCCTTGTTGCTCAAGTCACAGATATTTAAGGAACAATTTTCTGGGTCAACACTTGTAGGAAAAAAATTATAGAAAGGATTTTAGTTTTAAATATATTAATTCACAAAAGTATTAATATTTAAAATAATACTTTCGTAGCAGATTTTTTTATATTGCATTTGATTAAGTACTTAACAACCTTGAATAAATAACTCTTCCTAAAATGTAAAGCAAACTCTTTCAACTTCCAGACACATCATACATGCATTACTAAAGATTAAAGAAAATAAATAGGCTTATATTATTTTTAATCCTAGCAAGAAAATTCAATAGCTACAGCTAAATTGAAGATACTATCTTCCAGATCAGACGCATAATGAAAGAATCCCCTTTTAATATAGAACTTGACTTTGTTACTGCATATAATAGTACAGAGCACACTCACAGCTTGGAAAGCGAGTTCCTCAGGTGAGCATTCTGTGGGATTTGCTTCATTTGTCTGCTCTGGGAGCTCAGGCATTTGCAGTGGACTGGCCACGTAAGGACTGACCTTCTTCAGGGTAACTTCAACTCCATTGAAAGTGTGCTGATGAAAAGAAGAACATCTCACCATTGAAATATGATTTTCGGGAAGTAAAAACTTATTTACCACAGTTGCACTTCCTTAGAGGGATTTCATCGTTCAAGGAATGAGTTAATAAATGCAAAAAAAGTGTATGGTCCTAGATTCAGAGCAAGTTGCAGTTTAGGTTTTTGCCTTTTTATACTCATGAGTGCACCAGCACCATGAGGTAAATGTAACCTTCATTTGCCATAGTTGAAATATTTCTTTAATACACAATGCCTTAAAAATTAAAACATATTAAAGCATAAGATCAAAACCTACCCATTCCTTCCTCTGCTTTCCAATTTGTCATAAGGTTTACAAGCCAAATTATTCTCTGAGGCTTTGATGGTAAACATTCAACTGATCTTATGGGTCTATGCAATTAGTTCAATTATGTTAATAATTTAACATTACAAAACATTAGGAAAATATTTACATGTGCATAAGTGGGATCTAATTTGTGATGTCTGGATACAAAATTAAAAATTGTACTTCTGCACATATCTTTATGCTACTGGTCTCTAAGAAATCATCTACTTATCACCAGGGCTTTTTTGTTCTTTTGATGAAAAGCACACATTGCTGCATTTCCTCTGAAGAAAAAAAAACCCCAAAGAGATCAGTAAGTTTTTGATAACATATGGGTACTGTATATAACATCCTAAATGCAAATAACACTGCTTTTGCAAACCTGATTAATTTGTTATGACCCTCATATAACAAGTTATGAAAATGTAAATTTTATGACAGTTAAAAGCTAGTTTGATGGTCTATATCAATTTAGCTTCAAGGAAAACAAAAGTCTGTTTGTTTCATGGCATGTACATATATTACCATAAAAACTTTATCAATTAAGAAGACAGCTGCAGGATTATCTTGGGAAAGCAGACAGTAATAAAATCCTCCTAAAAGGCTACTTTGAACACTTCTGTAAGTAATCAGTGCTACAACCAACCAAGAGATACCAAGTTTTTCCATATATATTGAGATTGCATGACAAGGTTTTGGCAGCAGAGTGCTTTCAGGAGTAGCTTCTGTGAGAAGCAGCCAGAAGCTTCCCCTAAACCCAGTGGAGCCAATGCCAGCTGGCTTCAAAATTGACCTGTCACTGACCAAGGCCAAGCCCATCAGTGATGGTGGTAGCACCTTTGGGATAAGAGATTTAAGAAGCAGGAAGGAGCTGCTTGCAACTGGGCAACTGCAGACAGAAGAGTGAGAATACGTGCGAGCAACAATCCTGCAGACACCAGGGTCACTGAAGAAGGAAGGAAAGGAGGTGCTCCAGGTGCCAGAGCAGAGATCCCCTGCAGGCCATGATGAATCAGGATGTCCTTCTGTAGCCAATGGAGGTCCTTGGTGGAGCATAGACCCACCTGCTCCCCATGCTGGACCCTACATCGCAGCAGGCTGGAGCATGAAGGAGGCTGTAACCCCATGGGAAGTCCATGATGGATCAGGCTCCTGGCAGGATCACTGGACCCAAGAAGGGAGGAGCCTGCAGTGGAGCAGGTTTGCTGGGAGTACTTGTGACCCCATGGGGAACACACACTGGGACTGGCTGTTCTGAGGGACTGCATCCCACAGAAGGGAAGTCTGCACTGGAGCAGTTCGTGAAGAACTCCAGCTCATGTGAAGGACTCAAGTTGGAATAGTCCACGGAGGACAGTCTCCCATAGGAGGGATTCCCCATCGGAGCAGGGAAAGAGTGTGAGGAATCCAACCCCCGAGGAGGAAGGAACAGCAGAGACAACATGTAATGAACTGAACACAGTCCTCATTCCCCATCCCGATGTGCCATTGGGCAGAAGAGTTAGAGAAAAGAGGGAGTAAAGTTGAACTTGGGAAGAACTGAGGAATGAGGTGGGCTTATTTCTCATTACTACACTCTGATTTGATCGGTAATAAATTTGATTAATTTCCCAAAGTTGAGCTGGTTTCACCTTTGATGGTACCTGGTGAGAGGTCTCTCCCTGTCCTTATCCAGACCCATGAGCCCTTCCTTACATTTTCTCTCCCCTGTCCAGCTTAGGAAGAGAGTGATGGTGTGGCTTTGGTGGGCACTTTGAATCCAGCCAGAGTCAGCTTACCACACCATATAATTTCTTCCTCCAGACTTTTTAGCACTTTTAGTTTTGATTCCAAAATATTCCCACTAACTCTTTTTCAGTTACCTTCTGTTCCTCAGATTCTGAGTCTTCCACCTTTTGAAGTTTTTCCAACAAAGGAAATATACTGGCACTGTATATATTCCACCAGAGGGCAAGAAATGAGAGCTGATGAAAAGATCCAGAGGTGGTGCCATCCTGCATAACTCTCTTTGTTTGAAGATTGTATTTGTAGTTCCAGGGCTTTGTTGTTCCCAAGAAGTGGACAACTTTGGCATCTCTACCAAAACTGTAGAGATCAAACATACAGGTTTATACATAAAATATTTTTTTTTGCTTATATATACTCCTAGAAGAAACATGCTTACTCACAGGTGAGGTAATTTAACGTTTTGCAACAGCAACACATTTGAGATGATATATATTAATATTTTTTATCCATCTTCCTGGTTTCATTCATCTTGCATATCAGAGAGAAAACAAAAAGTTGCATTGCTATTTGCTCTCAGCTCTCAGCTGATTCTAGTAGAAAAGTTAATGAAGGAAACTGACAGGCTCACGCAGTTCTATTTCCAGTCTTCCTTCATGTTCTATTCACAAAAAAATATGTATCTCTTCAAATATTTAATCAAAATTGATTATTACTGATCCCATATTAAAAATTGCTAATAAATACATCAGCCTAAATTCATCTTCCAGTAAGAGTGTATTGTGCAACTGGAACAGAAATTAATGACACCCAAATCCAACTCGCCTTTTACCACAAAAGTTTCTCAGCTGCATTGACTGGAGTCATATAATTAGTAACACACATTTCATTTCATAGAAGAAACTAAGGAATGGCTCAAAAAAATTAAGCAATGCAAACTGTTTTTTCTAAGAAATTACTCGAGAACAAAGGAACAAGTTCAAAAGTAAACCTGCCAGAACCTAATGCCAAAGTAATTACATTTTGTCAAAAATGAAAGAAGCTTCTTTGAAAGAACATAAAAGATGGTGTAGCCAGCTCTGGGACTCTTCCTGTGCCCAGATATTCAAATTACATTTAAGCTTCTACTGCATGGTTTCTACATAATATCATTTGTGATACTGTAATATATAATCAACAGAATATGCCATTATTACTCTTCCTTACAAAAGGATGTTTGTTAATGAACTACAGTCAGTCAGAAGTGTTATTACTTACTGATTGAAAGCAGGAACATAGGTATATACAGAGCTGCTGCTTAGATTATAGAGGAAAGGCAAGTGTTTGCCAATATCTGCTGTTGCCCAGTTGCTGAAGAAGCTGTTTAACAAGCCTTGGTCACCTCCTAAAGAATACATAAAACAGTATTACCATAACGTGTACACTCAAATTTGTATCAGAATTTCACATCCAAGGATGGGAGTGAAGCTGGGGTTGAGTTTAGTGTGTCCATGGGGAACTTGAACATATGTAACTTGAACATGTGAGCATGTAAACGTGAATAATACTTGATTCACTCCGATGCAAGTTCAGTGTAAATTAAATCCTATTGTAATATATGAAGAAATGAGTCGTGTTTGGTCTCCCTCAGAGCAGAAGAATGAAGATCAGCTGTATTTCAGCTTAGGAGAGGTCCTAAGCCAGACAGCAAAATTAAAAAGCAAGACTCAGACACAATGTCCCTTCACTGCCCTTTTCTGGGAAGCACAGTCCATAGTATTCCAGGAGGTCTCCATTATAGTGTAAGAGACAAAGTTCTGAACCTTGAATTCTTGTGAGGTACAATTACATAAATCCCAGAGAACTCTATTCTGCCTGATGGCATGGAAAATGTCTTGCCCTTCATTCCTTATGCCTTGCCCCTTACCATCAAAGCTGCCGTGCTCAGCAGCAAACTGGAGCAGCAAGCTGTGAGTTTCCAAGGAGGGCCGGAACACAAACACCCCGCTGTTGAAGCAGTCGGGCCAGCCAGAATCGGGAGCTGCCGAAAACTCCTCTCGGTCAAACAGCTCATCAACATTGCAAAGCACCTTGAGGAGAGCAGGAAAAGAGGAAAAATATATTAGAGCAAATGTTTCTCTAGAACATGCATTGTCAAAGTAGTACCGATGGAGTAAATGGCTAGTTTGGTCTAGCATAGGGTTTGCAGAGCGTAAAAGCCATGGCATTGTAAAATATGCTGGGAGTCAGAACCTCTAATTTTAATATAATAAAGCAACATTAATTGTGGTTCTCCATGACTTCTCTGATAAAAAGCAAAGCCTGTGAAATTATTTCATGCACCTTGGAGGCCATCCAAAGTCCCTTTAAATATTATACCATGAAAACACATAATTTCTTTATTTCTTAACTCACCTTTCCATAGTCCATTATTTTTGATAACTGCAACAGAACCAAATGAAAATTGGGACTCTAACTCATTTTAGTAAGCAACAGACTGACTAAAGGGGCAGTAGAAAAACTGTCTCTTGCTACCAATTTTCTAATGTAACTTAAATTCAGAGATTTGCATTTTTTCTTTTAAGCTTCACAAGGAAGTGGAAAAATAAATCGGGTTAAGGCCCAGATAAATTTTAAAGTTTGTGGAAAGACAGCTGTGCAGTCACTGAAAGCCAGGACCCCACCTACAACTGAGTCACTGTGAAAAACAGAAGAAATTTTTTTTTAAAGTAAGATTACTTACTTGAATTTTTTTAAAAGACAAAATTTTGCCTTTCTCCTTTAATGTAAAGCAAGAAAACATAAGCCTTCCTCCTCAAGAAGAATAATTTAATTTGGTTTCTAGTTCAAATACAATAAATTAAAATTCATCCTAGTCTTTCAAAGTGAGCCATGGAAGTACAAGGGAAGGTTGACAATTGTCCTTGACAAAATTACGGCCATTTTTATCTCTATACATCTAAAAACTTAAAAAAAATAAAATAATATGTCTGGGATATTTTTCCATTTTAAAACCATCCTGCCTTCCTGACAGTAATTCCAAACAAAAGCGTGCGAGAGAGGTCTATTTTAAACTCCTGTCAGAAGACCCAGTGCATAGAGTGAGTTTGTGATCCATTTTGAGGCTACTCTCTGAACTGAATTTATCTTTATGCAGCCAGCACAACTGTGAGAATTGCAAAAACGTGCCAGATGGAGCTCCTGCAACCCTGTGACCGCCAGCAAACCTGGTCACTTCACGGGCCAGCAAACTGCCTGACAAGGAAGCATCCCACAATCAGACAGACACAAATGTTTCCATGGCTCCCACTCACCAAAGTGTCTGCATCCATGAAGACACATTTGCTGTAATGAGTAAGAGTCCAGCAATGAAGCTTGGTGAAGGTTACACCCAGTTCTGGCCTCTGCATCAGAGCCAAATGGACTGAGTCAGCACTGTCAAGCACATCCACCTCCACCACTTCATCAAAGACGCTGCTGAGGACTGACCTACCAGGGCGAGCAGTGGAGAGAAAAAAGACAATTTAGACAAGTTCAAAGTTCATTTCAGGCGTGAAAACAGTGACACACAGCACCACATTAATTATGAGAATAGCCAAAGCTAGACTGATTGGTTAGAGTAAGAAGTCAGAAGGGGAAAGTCCTTGCTAACAGCCTACTGAAGTGCCAGCTATCAGGCCATAAAATGTTGTCTCCTCCACTACGGGGGCCAGCACATCTCCTGCTGCTGCATGAAGGAGAAAAAAACCCTTATTTTTGTCACTCTTCTCCTATAGAAACACCAACAGAAATTAAAGCAGCTTTCATCTTGCACAACTGATTCCAAAGAAGAGCACCATACTGTGTTCCCTCTGCATTTTGCAGGATGAGATATGCACTGCCAGCACACTCATCTGTACCTATTAAAGTAAATAGACCAAGTAAACACAGCTTCAAAACTACACCTTTCAAAAAGTGCATATATACTTGCTCACTTCTACATAGCATCTCAAATGAGACTTTTAGCTAAACTTTTTTCTATGCATGCTTTTCACGGGAATTCTATAGGTAACACCAAAGTAGGCAGTTTTCCTTCAATAAGTAAGAAAAAAAGTCTTTTAAACACAGCTAATTTATTTACACCACACTAGCATAGTCAAAGTCCTCAATGTCTCACAAACACAGAAAAAGAAAAGCCTGTGGTGATTGAAATCTAGATTCCAGGGTCATTATCTTTTGCCTGACTGATCTTCAACAAACAGGAATTAACTGGGAAAGAAATAGGTGTAGCACAGATTTTTAGAAGTATGTTTCAGTGATCTACTTTTTTCTTTTTAATGCTCTCTTTGATTTAAAATCTATATTATAAAGGTTTTCCTTCCCACTGAATGGGCATGAAAAGAATTACAGAATTAGCATCGACCCATGCATCAAACAGACACAGCATTCCCTCAGGAAGGTTACAGTGTTCTGACAATGTCCATACTTCAGAAGTCTGTAAAAACAGATTTTTGTGCATTCAGTCACAGCAAAAATTTGAATATGTGTTTCTTGAGCCAGATGCACTGCAAAAACATTCAGAAAAGAGGAGCTTACACACTTCCTAAGACACAGCAGAACTAAGAGTTTAAGTTGCTATGGCATGGAATGTGTCTTTTAACAAGTGTCACAGTCCTCCAAATAACAGGGCTTGAATTCAGACTTAGTAAGATTTCTGTAAATACTATTCCTCAGTGCCTGTAGAAGCACAACACAAATTGCAAAGTGATTTATACCAAAAAAGCAAAAAGAAACGTTTTTCTTATCTTATTTACTAATCCTATCACGACAGCTGCACAGCAATATTTTAAGATTAGTCATGTGAAACTGAGCCCTTAGGTTTATAGAGAGTTCTGTTGTCACAGGTGGTTATGTATCCTACTCTTTCTAAGAGAGAAACATCTGGGAGAAAAAAATCAACAGTAGTACAATACACTAAAATTTTCAGCTTATATTCTCAATTATGTGACAAATTCCAACCACAAGCTTTACTTCTGCAAGCGAATTCTTAGTAGGCTTAGGAGCTTATAATGTGTATTATTTGAGACTCCTCTTAGAACTCAGTAGCCAAGGGGGAAGTTCTAGGCATAATGCTGTGAAATCCACAGAAACCTATTAAAAATTTCATGCTGTTGCTTATTCTTCCACTATTTAAATCTCCACATACACATTAATACTTACCTCATCCCACTGGAAACCTCTGGGGTAATTAGAACTGCCAGCTTTCTGGATGTCTTATGGTTCCTCAATGACTGCCCCAGAACGAGAGCGCCTTGGCAGTACACATCGTCAGTAGCAAGGGTCACAAACGCTTGATCTGTTACTGCAAAAAAAATATTCAGAAGTCACTTTTCAGGTTTAACATAAGCCCTTTTAGCAGGCTCCCTCCTCTTCCAGATAAACAACAATCTGTGGCTTATACCAAGTTGCAATTCCTGTGATAAGCTCTTTTCTCTCACAGACTCCCCCCAAAAAACACAACTGAATAGAAAATCCAGTGAATATGAGTGCAGAGTGTATGAGTCTGATTTTCATTATTTTTGATTGCCTGATTTACATAAAAATAGGTATAAAGTTTTTGTACTAATCTTAAACAAGTAATTCCCTAAATTTTATTGCCTAAACATAGTGTCAATCAAAAAAGCTGATCTGAACATATTTAGATTTTGTATTTAACTAATGTAGTATAATACAACTGATAAGGAAAATATTCTTGTTCATACAGTGCCCAAAGCTAAGGAAAGAACAAGATGATGAGTACTAGCCAGAAATGTTGTTTTCATAACACCACTGGATAAACCCAATGTTATTTTTGCTCCGTCTTCTTTATACTGGGGTACTTGGTGCTGGCTGAACAAGTGCAGAGAAATTCCTACCAAGATCAGTACATGTCCCAGAATATGAGGATTCCTACCTCAAGTAACTCCAGGAAATTTAGGAGTGCTCTTTATGGTCAGGAAACACATGAGAAAATGAGTTACTATAAAGCAAGGAACCTGCTCTCATGCACAACAGAAGACAATGTATGGACACCAGGCCAGTACTAGGCACAATCACAAGGGGCAGCTTCTTCGGCTCTACCCTGTGACAGGACCACCACTATCAGAGCTCTCCTGGGGAGAACCTGTAACTCAGCGTGGTGAAGAGCCTCCTCGGAGCAGAAGTATGGTACATTCTAGCTGCAAAATTAACCAGAACAAGATGAGCAGGTCACACAGATGAGGGGAATTCCACTGAGCTCTACAGAACTTCAATAAACACTTGTGTTGAAATACTTGTTTAGAACCACCATCATCTTAAGGGACAGGCAATTGCATTAAATAAATTAAAACAACCAAACAATACCAACATAAACAACCTGTCATACCGTTTCCAGGGTCTGTGAGAAACACCAGAAAAGAATCTCACAGAACTAGTTGCAAAGAACTCAACAAATGACCTCATGGCTGCCTCAGCCAGAGGCTGCCAAAATGAATGAATTCTAACCCCTAACCATCATCAAGGTATGCAGTAAAGCATGGCTTATGCCCATGATAAGCTAAAAGATACTAAGTATTTTTATTTTTCACTTCTCCCAAATCCAGAGCAAAACACAGACCCACTGGCGTCCTTTTGCTCCCACTTTCACTCATCTCCAGCTTCATCTCAAGCACTCATACCTTTCTGACATTGCCACACATCCCTGCACCTCCGGAGAATCCCACCAAGTGTCAAACTTGGCCAAAACAAAATGAATCATCCATCCAAACTTAAAATAGTTTGCATAGTCCACAGCTGAGCAAACTCAAGTAGCATTCTAATCACAATTTCCAGACAAAGCAAATGAAAAAATGAGCTTTCAAACCTCCCACTATAATAACAGCTCAAGCAAGTTACGGGTGCTCCAGAAAACAATGAATAAGGAGTTGCTTTAAAACTGTTCCTACTGCAATTTTCCAGAAAGTTAAAAGAATAAATACAAGCATCCATAAAAATCTATGTAAACCAGAAAACCACTAAAGGCTACTTCAGCAATAAAATTACTCTGAAAAGATGCAAAAAGTCCTGAAGGAAATGCAGTTTTGTGTTAGGCAACAAACATCTTCAGTCAAAGAAAGGTAATAAAACAACTACTGAGAGATATGTGGGAGCTAGGTTAATATAAAAAACAAATTGTGAAATGAATGGGAGTTCCAATCTTAACATACTCTTTTAAATAACAACCATAAAACCGAGCACAATCTTCACATAGCTTTTGCAAGTCCTTTCAGCTAGAGAAGCTAGGTAATACATATAAAAATATACAAAATACTCATTAAATGTTTCAGCAAGCTGGTATGGAAAATCACCACATCCTCCAAATGCTTTCGTGCCCTGTACCCCTGTGGTCATAACCACAAGGAAGCAAACTGCCAAACAACTGCTGCTTCTAAGCAACTCTTGCTGCTACCTCACAAAGAATAGAAAGTAAGTGTCTGTTTTGAGAAACAGATGTGGGATACTTGTAATGGCCTTCTTAATACAGTGAATCATTACAGAGATAATTAAATAGATAAACTATTGACTGAAAATATTGAACATTAAAATATTTCTGGTGCAAAGAGAGAAGCATATCATAGTGATTTTAAAGTCATCAGAGGGGCATCACTAATTCATTAAGCATCCATTGGGGGCTTAAAATAAAAATATTTTATCATTACTTTTTCTTTCAGCTAATCCATACTCTCAAGAAAGAAGTGTTGCTTGACTTGCCTTATTTATAAAATTCTTTGGAATATAGCCTATAAGTAAACATTTTATTTTTATAACTGAGGGTAAAGATCAGGTTTTCATATACATTTTTGGAAGAAAATGGTTTACCTGAAAGTTTCCATTTAGCATATTAAATCTAATGCACACAAGGTTTCACTCACTGAAATTAAAAGATCAATTCTTCTTTAGGTTTGAAAGACAGAGGTGTGGGTATTTAAATTAATTGCAACTGTTTTTTGGTTTGTATTTTTGTTGTTGTTGTTTTGGTTTTTTGGGGTTTTTTTAAGTGTCAAGGGCACCATTAAGTGTAACCTTAATACTCTGTGCTGTATGACAACAAGATTTTTATGGACAACAGCTACTGTTAAGAGTATTAAGTTTTCAAGCAAATTGTTTTCAAGCTGTGGATCCTTATGGCTAATACAATGCCACTATCAGTGAGCTATGAGAAAGTGTATGATTAGAATGCCATTAAAATCCTGCAATATGAATTTGTAAATCTGCTCATTTCTCTTGTCTGGATTACCAGAAGTACATGACAATGCAAATTAAAAAATCATTATCATCAGTAGTGGCTCCTCAGTTTTATTACCCAGCAATATTTTCTTAGAACAAAACTAGGATTTTCAAGGAAGTAACTTGTTAAGTTATTCAAGAACCTGCTCTGCTGCTACACAGAAAAGACAGCAAAAGTAATGTGAAACACTACAGTCAGGGTAATCTTATGTGGAACCAGTTACAGCTTTTTTATCCAAGATCACCATATTTTTATGCTATTTAAAGAAGTAGCACCTCTGACACTCCCAGAGGCCAAATTCTTTGACAGCCATAAGAACTAATTCCAGGGCACCTAAAAGCTTTATTTAGAATATGAACAGAGGAAACAGACAGGGTGGTGCTCACTTTGATGATCAAAGAGCAAAAGAGAATTAAAAAACACCAGGAGAATCAGGAGTGACTGATAATAACAAGCTCTGATTGACCCAAGTGCCCCTGCCAACTTCAAGACAAGTTTAAGTAGGGTAGGAAGGTTTTTTCCACAATCCACTAGATATAGTGGATTTAAATAATATTTTTATATTTCTTCTGATAGACAGAGAAAGAATAAATGTGGTCCAGCTGTGTCTCTTAGAGTAACAATCCAAATTTGCCAAGCTACCCACTCCAAAATGGCAACAGAAGACCAAACACTCATATGTTATGATTTTTCTGTAAGAACATTCTATGTAACACACTGTCATCTTATGCATAAAAATAAGAGCAGATAAATCAATAGCTAACAGCCTCCAACAGGCTGGTTAGGTCCCCACCCAAAACTATTCCCAAAACAGTAATATACCATTTTGAAAATTAGTAATAATTACTAGTAGTAATTGCTTCAGCAATCCAGAGGCAGCACCAGGGGAAAAAAGTCAAACCAAAACGCCCAAAAATCAAAACAATCCAAAACCCAAACAAAACCACAATCCTCTAATACTTTAATTTGCTGATTTGCTTTCTGCATCCACCCAGTGCTGAAGTGCCACATATATGATTTCAAATAGTGATCCATCAGCCCAGATGCCTGACACCCTTCAAATGGTTCAATAAACCAAGTTTGGTGGGAGCTGCTGTTCTCAAAACTCATAAAAAAGTTGGGTATGTTCAAGAACCAGAGCAGCACCTGCACCAACCCTGTGTGATTAGCTCTAAAACCAGTACCTCATGGCTTTAAGGATAACTGAGTAAGACCAACACCACTGCTGTGTGTAAGGGGTATGAGAAAGGTTTCTCTGAACCTGCCGCAGAATGAGGGAGCCAACCCCAGCCTGTCACCCTGGGGATCCACCAGGAAAGCACGCAGAGACCCAAGCAGGCCAAGCTGTACGTACAAGCAGAACATATGAATGAGTTCAGCTATTTCACTCCATCACCCAGACAGTTAAAATCCTCCTCTGAAGCTGCTAATTACAGCACGGCACTCTGCTGATAAGAAAACAGCGGAGACCTTCGCCGGCACCGGGAGGTGAGGAGGGCAAAAACCCCAGGAGGCTGCTCAAGGCAAGCGGGCGAGGGTGCCGCGGGATGGGGGTGCCGCGGGATGGGGGTGCCGCGGGATGGGGGTGCCGCGGGATGGGGGTGCCGCGGGATGGGGGTGCCGCGGGATG
>JAHLSL010000014.1:7271680-7320068 GCA_025920805.1 Petroica traversi | reverse complement strand
GGCGCGGCTCCTCCCGCTCCATTGGCCTCCCCGGGGCTGCGCCCACCCCGGCTTGGGAGAGCATCGCCTCCCCTTCTTCATGTCCCCTCCCGTCCTGTCCCGGCCCCTGCCCGATGCTCGGGCGCCCTTCGCGTTTCTGCCACCGCGACAAAGCCTCCCCTGCCCGCACAGGTCTGTGCAGGGACCGAGGGGAAGGGACACGGGTGGGGAGACTCCGTCCAGAGGGAAACAGCAGCCTGCGTGATGGTGAATGTGGCAGAGCGTAGGAAAAGGTCTCGGAGCATGAGCACGGTGACTGCAGCGTGGCATGTGGCACCCCGATACACGGGGGTCACCGTGAATGAAGCGAGTCACCCCTAACTCCCTGGGGCCGTCGTATCTCCTGCCGATACACACGATCACATAACTTGTCACCCAGATAAGCAAGAATATGTTTTCAGGGACCTTCTGCTGTTCAGAGGGCTATAAATATTTTCACAAATGCATAAATAAGTGCACGTTTATTCGCACAGCACGCTTTTGCCACTAGCTTAGAAGTCATGTAATTGAAACATAATTCAGCCATACAATGTCCCTGCAAGGTAATTTTAGGCTGATGTGGCTCAGCCGAGGGATTTTTGTGTCAAAATGTGCTGTGAACATCAGTATCTATATAGTAAAGTTCAACAAGTTCAGGTAGTGTGCCACTGAAAAAAAAAAAAGCCCAGTGGTGCCATTCAACTATTTAAAACTTTATTTCCAGCAATTCGCAAGAGATCTCTGATGCCACTTTGTTCTCTCAGACCCTGGGAAAATCCTAAAGGTCTGCTGGAGAAGAGAGTGTCATTGCTCAGTAGCAGTGGTGAGGTTTTGAAAGGTAGGAAGGACAGACACAAACAGATAGGAAATGAAGTTTTATTTATCCCACAGAAACAAAATTCTCATGGATCTGTGTTCACCATTGGCTTATGTAGACAAATCAACTAGACAACATGCTTATCAGTACCATGATTGCTAGTGTAGATAATTTTACTGGCAGATCTATTTCAGCTGGGGGACTTCATGACTTAAAAAAGCTTTTTCTTGGTAGTAAAAGTGATGTCTACATTTAAATGATAACCTGTTTTACTTGTGTGCCAACACTTTTTTTAAAATTTTTTTTACAGTATAAAATAGATTTTAGGTATCAGAGCCGGTAACACAAGCTAGAGTTCTGATGTTCTAACAGGTGCTTTATATTCCTTCCTTCTTTCCCCTCCAAATTTAAATACACCAGAGCTTCCCTATAGGACCCCTCAATTACCTGAAATAATAGAAATAGTTAATACAATAACTATAAATGTATTGTTATCATCAACATCATTCTAGTAAAAAGGGAAATTGACACCTGAAAGTGAGACTGCACACTGGTATATTGGGAATATGCTGACATAATTAGCCAAAGAGCTTCAGAGGGTGAAACACTTGGGCAGTCAGGGTTTATCCATTCAGATTCATGGCTTTTGCTCAAATTCTCCACAATAAATCTGGTTTTGGGCTATTAATGTCAACACAAGTAATAAGTTATTTTGAAAATATTATTAATAATTTTAAATAAATGGTAAAAGTATGGTAAAACCAAAAGTGTTGTGCATAGATCTTTCTCTGGACACATACAAAACAAAACAAAAACGAAAAAAAAAGAGAGAGAGAGAGACAGAGACAGAGACTATCTATTGATAGTTATGCTATTTTGATTGTTTGGGGGTTTTTCCTGTAATTTTTCTTTAGTTTGAAGCATTTCCTTTTTTTCCCTAGTGGGACATAGTTGAACTTGTATATAGAAAGTATCAATCCTTATATGTCCTGAAAGTAGCAAACAAAACAAACAAAACTTATATCATCTTAGATAAATCACGGTAGGTGTTTATTGAAAATTTTTAAATATTTTCATGGTTGAACAAACAACTGAAGTTGTAACAGCAAAACACTTGTCATATTACTAATTAAGTCTTTATGTCTACCTGATAAAAGGTATATCAATCTCTTTGAACTATTAACATGAAAAATTAGTATTTTAAAAGAAATATTAAATGTCCTTGAATACCATATTAAAAATATTTTCTCATTCATAAGTTGAAAGTCATAGCCCCAGAGGTGTTCATTTGTTTTATGTTGTCAAGATGTTTCTGTGCTTAAACTGATGTACATTATAATTTCTTTCAGGATCAGAAAAACAATAGTGGTAATCTAAGCAAGCAACTAATATATATGCATTTAAAATATAATTTAGATAAATAGTATTTTATTTTATGAAAAAGTACTTTTTTAGTATATGTCTTCCTCTCAATGATGTAATAAACACAAAATCATATTTACCTCCATCTAAATGGAATATCAGTAACAAGAAAAGATGTTTTGCATATAAAATGAAGGAAAACCACACCAATTTCCTTATGCTTTAAAAAGTTAGTGAAAATGGCAGTACTGCACAATTATGTCAATGAATGGGTAGTTTTGCCAGCTTTCATCTGTGTTTCATTCACTTGCTGGTTTTTTGATCCAGTGAGCTAAATGAAGGCAGAGACACAGGAAAAGTGTCAGTTTTTGTGATAGGTTTGTCTGCGTGAGGACATTTGTTAGCATGGCAAGGTTGATCAGGAATGAGGGAAAGACATGAAACAGTCTAGCTAGAAAAATTATGTCAATATTATGAAGTCTAAAAGTTATTGTGACTTAGATTTTAGAGAATGAAGCATCACAGACTCATTCTAAATCAATCAGAAAAAGCCTTGTACCCATTTTCCGTTTACAGAAGTTATGAACAATATGGTTCTTTAAAAAAACCCTATCTTGCTAGATTAATGCCTTCAAAGGTTCCTAGAGCAGGGCCTAAGTTTTCAAGAAGGTAAATGAAACTTAAGTGAAATTCTAGTTCCTGAGAAGAGCTAAATACCATTTCAGAAATTAAGCAATTAAATAAATAAATAAATAAAATTAGAATGTGTTCCTCTTTATTTTATTTTAAACAGTGGTTTGTCAATGTACATGTTTTCAACATTTCATAAAATTAAGAATTAATTTTCTAGCTATAGTTCCTTTCACTTTGCTAAAATTCAGATATAAATACAAAGTAAAGGCATTCAAATTTTTAATCCTTTAGACAACTACAAATTTTCTTTTAACATAGTAAACATTACAGAAGTATACTGGAGAAACCACCAAGTGTAAAAGGAAATGGCAAACTTATTCCTATTCTATCAGAAGGGTTACGTTTTTTGGCTGATTTTGAAAACAGAAAAAAAAAATTATTTGGTGACTCCAATCCTCACAAACCCAAATCTTTCCATTTTTAGCTTATGATTTCTTTGTAGTTTAAGATAACTTCTGAGTCAAAATCTGTATCCAAATGTTGCGAATGCAGGTCAGAGAGCATAATAGAATTCCCGGATGTTTTAGGCATATCTTGGATGACATAAAGCTCAAGGTGCAGAAGTGACATCAGGTGAGAGAAAGCAGGATTGCGATGTCTCTAGAAAACATTCATTAGAGGAAGATTTTCTTCTATTGGAATGGCAATATGGAATGCCACCAACCAAAGGAGCCTGAGATCAGACAGCAACTCTTCTTTCAGGGGTTTACACTGTAGCCCCACCTGAAAAATGAAAATTGAACATTCAGTATTTCCTCTGTGGGTGTTCTTTGCCAGATTTTCTGAAGCTGATCTCACCACCCAGCCTGGTCTCCACACACAGAGCACAACAGTCAGGCACCTCTGTGGTGGCAGAGACAATAGTTTGTCAAATTCCCATCTACTTCAGCACTAAATTGGTGGAAAACTGTTTGGGCCTTACCACGTGGTTTGAAACAAAGTTTCTTATTCTTGTAAGCAGTATAGGCTGCTATTGATCCAACAACCAGTATTACAAAAGCAGAAATTACAGGAGATGTCACTCCAGCTATTAATCCTGAATCTGTGGAAAAAGAAAGAGAATTATTTTTTTAGAGGCACTTAAATGGCTTGTCTTAAGCATGTTGTCTACTAAAGTGTGCTTTTATCAAAGTATGAAAATAGTTTGGTGAAACGATAGAATTAAAGAAATTATAGAAATTGTGTTATTATAGCTGATTCAGTGAAAATTGTGCCTTAAAACCTAATTTTGTATATGTGCTACTTTTATGAGGCTAACAGTGTTTTAATATTTCCTGAAGAAATAAATTGTAGAATAATGTAAATTATTTACTATACCTGTGTTTCCCCCATAATTGAAATGATGCTCCTCTCCTCCTGGAATGGAAGATGAAGTTTCATCAAAGAAATGTTTGTCATCTTGTTTTGAGAACTACATCTCTACTCAGCAAAGTGTGACATACAAAGGGCAAAGAGGTGGCCCAGCAGGACTGCAAGAGAGGTGCTCCCCTTCCACTCCTCACTGGTGGCTGTGCTGGCCAGAGGAATAACTGTTCATCCTCTTGACACTTCATTTTTGGGTAAGAATGTTATCATCTAATAGGAGGATCATATGTAACAGTCTACATCAAGCTGATTTCACAGGGAGGCCAGTATTCCCTATCTCTTCTCTACTGCCAGACAATCAGATAATTTATCAGTAGTTTACATAGTCTTGGTCCATCTACTTCAGCATACCCCTTGCTTTGGGACTTCCCTTGCTGAATTCAAAGGGATAAAACCTGCAGGCTTCTGGCATATGACAGAATGCTACGAAATGTTTCTGGAATACATTTCAAGTTCTAGCTTCAGGCTCAAAACCATGTTTTTTTCATGAAAGATAACTAACCTAAATAAAAATAGCGGAGTCTGGCCCTATACTTTCAGAGACAAACAGATTACCACTAAAGCAAAACCAGCCAGCTCCAATTTACAGGTGTTAGGAAGACATTGCAAGGGAAATTGGCAAATGTTACCTGGTGGTAAAGGCTTTCCATCAAGGAGATCTGAGTCATCAAAACCTCCTGCAAGATAAAGATTCCAGCTGCAGAATTATCTATGATGGTAACCCCTTCAGCTCCCTTATCCACTCCTTTTTTGGTGTTCTAGGGAGGGGTGATGGACCTTTGAAATCCCAGCCTTGACATGATGGATGGGTCACATGTTTTGCACCATGGTGAATGGTCACCTACCAAAATTCACCTGAAAGCTGAAGTACTGACACTACTGGTGTCTACATATTCTGTGTCTGTTTTGTGGGATATGTGGGCTTGGGCTCTGAGTAACACAAATCCTTATGTAAAATGGACATCTTGAGGCCGAGTGATCCCTGAGCCAGAGAGTCAGTGGGTTCTTTTCAGGAAAGATTCCAGAAGACCTGTCTGTGGCTCACCACTACAGCTGTACCCAAAGTAAGTACAGGTACAGGGTAAAAGCCAGAATAGATATGCCACATTTACTTTATTTAAGCAAGTGCCTGGAACCAAAGTCAGAAGCAACACAGGCTGCCCAGCCCCATCTGCTGTATGCCCCAGGGCCATCTCAGATGCACATCTCAAATGAATGTGAACACAGGTTTATCCCTGCCCTGTGGCTAGATGGCAAATTTGAACCTGCACATAGTTCAGTGTATACACACCCAAAATGAAAAAAAACAAACAAGATTAAATGTTAGTCTCGTGCCACTTAGGACACAGTGTCCCACATTTTGAACAGATAGAAAATTTTATGGTATCAACAACTAAGATTTAGAAAAAAAGCTCTCCCAACTCTGGGTCAGAAACAATGACTACAAAAGGAAGATGTAAGGAAAGGATGACAAAAGCTGTTACTAGAGAAATAAGAGATTAAAGTATTCAAAATGTCTGCTCTGAACTGCTCATAGCACTACGTTTTCTCAAGAACAAGCAGTCTTACCAGAATTACCGTAAGTTCCCGGGCGTGGAGGAAGAGGTGGGTATAAAGGTTTTCTCGAGATTTCACCTATTGATAATTAATATTGTTAGGTGATTGAACAGGCAAAACTGGGAGCTAAAAATAAAAACATTTCATACCTATTTCTAATTTGTCCTCCCATGAATTCATAAAAGCACCTTGTCAGTAGTTAAGAAGATTTAAGCACTCTATCAACAAATAGCTAGCTAAAAAAACTGACTTGGAAGTGAACAGGAAATATTTTCAGAAGAAGAGAAGAATTCACAAAAAAACTGAAGTAAAATATTTCATGTATTTCTGGCAAGTGTTAACATTGTTTAAAGCTGACAGCTGGGAGGCACAATGTGTCACTGTGGGTGTCAGTGGTGCACATACTGAGAGCCAACAGAGAAGCTGGTGTTCTAGGCTGGGCAGGAGGCAACAATTATCTCATTGTCATCAGCAGGTATTAATAAGACCTGCAGATCAGTTTCATCTAGCAGATGCTGAATTTATCTAATGTATAATGAATTTTCTGCACTTGAACTGTGGAAAATGAACTCAGACTTCAGCTTTAACTTTTTTTTTAGGACTTATTGCTAGCATTTAGCCTTAATTTTTTGCCAAAGTACTAGAAAAAAAAAATGCATTGGATAGTGCAGGAGATCTGATGACTAAAAACGGTTGCCAAACTGCATATACAATGCTGAAGAGCTCACTCAGGTCAAAACCTGCCAGATTTAATGTCCAGGGCTGCTGCTCTGTGTGTACAGAGAAGGTCCTCCCCTCTTACCACCCTTTTTTCAATCAATTCAATCATATATTTAACTATCCTCATTGCCAGACAGCGAATTTGGCTCTGCACAGATCAAAATTAGGTCACAGAAACAAACAGCAATTTCTCTCCCCCTCCTTAAATTTTTCCCCTTCCAAACATGCAACATGCCCTTCTGCTATGTTTTCTTCTTGCCTAGCTGCTAAATACAATGCTTTTGTTTCTGAGTATCATCTAGGTTCCGATCCAGAAAATTATTTAGGTATATGATTAACTTCATGTTAACTACAGCCAATGGATTTTAAATAGAGTCATATAGCTTTGCTGAATTAGGCTTTGACAATTAATTATATTGAATAGAGGAAGGACTTGCTCTGTTCTGGCTCTTCATGTAATGAACTAAGACTTACTGTGGCACAAAAGCAGAAAACCACCAATCCATTTTTCATTTCTATTGTGATGCTGCACTTAGTTTTCTCTAAGCAGGAGAAGACATATTGCATGGCATAGCTGGTGAAAAAATAATGTCTTCAGAAATACTGATAAGATATATAATTTCAACCTCATTATACCATGTGTGAAGGTCAATTAAGAACCTAAACTCAAAATGAAGCAAAGAAATAAGAAACAATGGAAATACAATTTTCCATTCTTGGAATATAAATATTTGTTTCAGTTAAGATACTTAAGCTATTAACTAATATTTTATTCAAAATATTTAACCTATCCTCTCATAAAATTACTCAATAAAAACTTGCAGGAATGGAAGAATTGATACGGGGAGAAATAAATGACAATATAAACATGGGCATTATTAACAAAGTTAGATTCAGCTTTGTAAAGTGTTATATGGCATTCAAACAAAAGCATGAAGTGCTCATTCTCTGAGACTGAAATATGAGTAAACCAGACCAGACTGCAGCTGTTTCAGAGGCTCTGTGCAATTGACTGAGATTAAGTTTTTCTTTTTTAGGGCTGTGATTAAAGTGGAATTTTAGGCTTTGATTCAATTCTAATTGCATTTTGGGTAACTTCAGTGTTCAAGAACCTTTCTAGAGAACTTCACATCCTTGGTATATCTCTGAACATACTAAATAAAATTTGATGCACAAATTCTCAGCCTCACAGGTTTCATATGTTCAGCTCAGTACAGTACTGTGAATACTTCCTAGGTCAGGTATGGGTGTTATGGGAATATCTGAAAGTCAACAGCATGTTACAACAGCTTGACTTCCAGCTTCAACCCTAAGCTGTATTCACCAGCGCTCATCTCTGAAACATTCCTTCCTGAATTTCTAATTTGTCTTCAAACCTCTCCATCCAGTGTTAGCTCTGATTCCTAATCTTAGGCAGGCTTATTTTTGGTAGCTGAAGAAACTACAACTTCAAGCTTCTGTCAGAGGACTCCACCCTGAGCTATCACACCTGAATGGGCCACGTTTGCTCTCCCCTGCCCAGCCTGGGTCTGCCATGGTGCAGCAAGCCCCAGATAACTTCAGTTCATGCAAGAAAGGTCAGCTGGAAGCTCTCAGAGGTAGCTGGTGACCAGGTGATGCCCCCACTCTGCATGACAGCCTTAGGCAGAGGGGCTTTATGTACATGAGCTGTAGTGACTCTCATGACCAAAACGCCTCCTGCAGTATTGAAATCTCTTTTTACAAATTAGGCAGAATTCAGGAAAAGGCTATCAAAGAAAAAAAAAGTACTCACCCCCACCAAGAGCATCTCCTAAATGTAGATCATTGTCTAAAAATGAATAGGAGGAAGATGTAGAAAAGTGAGTTGCACACAATTATTGAGGGAAATGAAATATTGTTTTCATTAGAATGTGCACAACTGCATGTTTGACACGCACCTTTTTCAAGCCAATCCCATAATTTCAAATAGCTTATCACACTTTTCTTGAAAACTCCAATAGAATCCAATATTTTCCCAGTCACTAACGGACAAATAGTACAGTATTTTCTACTCAAAATATGATCCTGCTTTAAATAATGTCAAAATAAGTCTTACAGTTGAATCAAGATTAATATCTCTTTATTATACCTGCAAGTACAAAAATAAAATTAGCTGTCTTAAAATATGGAACTGTATCTATTTTTAAAATATAGTTAATTATTAATATATTTGTCTGTGGTTAAAATTGGTATATGTATGTTTGGCTTAAATGTAATTCACTGAACTGCAAAAACTGAATACCTATTACAAGAAAAAACACTAGGGAGCAATAAACCTCCTTAGGGAGAGATTGAATCAACTAATCTATGTAAGGGTCATGGTGACCCCTTGCTTCAGGCAATCACATGAGGTTGGGAGACAGTCTGTATCTCTTTGCCTAAGCTATAAAGGTTTTTTAGATAGAATTAAATGTCTGTATGTGCCTGCTACCCAGCATTGCCCAGCACTGTAGACCTGTCTCAATGTACCTGGGATGGAATCTTTCCATCCAATAAAATTCTTTCCTTGAGCTGCAGATGCACAAAGAGGAAATCTGTTTCTAACGCCAGGGTGGGGATATGAGTATGTGGGTGGTATTTTAAAATGCATATGGAATGATAGTGAGTTCTGAAAGAAATGCATTAGATGGATGTCATAGCTCCAAGAATCCCTTTCTTGATGCTTATAAACGTGGAGTGATACAGTGAATCAGAAAAAAAGGGATAGTATAACCTACCTAAATTTTGGTATCAATGCTTATTGCCACAGACAGACTCTCAATTAAACAAATATTTTTTTTTTCATTATAGATGTGTCAGAATTTCTGAAACACAGGAAAATCACCATGCAGAAATCTGTTTTCTTCTGTTCTTTATACTCAGGAGGAATGGGAAGCTGCTTTTGCACAGTATCTATTCTCATTTGAGTAACAACTCAGAAATGCTTTGATGTCACCAGGAAATCTGGCAGGAAAATAAACATATTCATAATACATGACTTGTTTTGTTTTTGTCAGGTGCTGATCTTCCCTGTGTCTGCCCAGCAGAGAGTTGCATTTCAAAAATACCTTTACGTGTCAAATGCTAACACTGTAAGAAGCAATAAATTGAAATTTGGATTCAATTTATTATTGATATGAAGAATTCAGGTAAAATACAAGTTCTGCTCTGGAGGGTTCATGCAGAGATTTGTTGCCAAAATGGTAAGGTTGATATGAATGAGATAAAAATGGAAATACATGTGTCCGTAGGGACCAGAAAAAACAGCAAAGTGTTAAAAGAACAGACAATAAAGGTCCCAGTTCCCGGCAGTAAAATTGAGGAATGTGTTGTTTCTGTCAAAACCATCAGGCCTGTGCTCCAATGACAGCACAGATGACTTGTCAGCTGAGGAAAAGCAGAAAGGCATTCTGACACCAAAGGTTGCAGAAGATTCTGATTGTCTGCCAAGAAAATAAGTCAGTGCACATAGTCTGTGTACTCTGAACAAGCAAAAATAAGATACAGGGCAGCAACCTGGAGAGAGAAATATTGTGAGGCAAAGGACCTCTCTACAATACCTGATTACTCCTGAAGGATATAAAAGATCTGTGGATTCTACTTGTCACTTCTGATCAAGAAGAAGCACAGAGACAGGATAAGAGCTCAGCAAGCTTTGTCTCATGCTGCACACCACGCTCACCAGGACACCTAAGCACACACATCTTGGTGCTCGTGAGCATGTCGGAGGTGAGGGTATGGCTGACTTAAATAGAATGCAGGAACAATGTGAGTGGGTAAAATTCAACTTACTTTGAGAATTAAAAAATAAACATTACTTTCCATTAGATTTCTGTGATGGATTTTGCTACACTAGGGAGGTGCCTATGGGAGAGGTTTAAGTCAAGGAGTGGTGCAGGGGATGCCCAGAGGACACTGCCTGTAATTGGTCTCAGCTGAACAAAAATTTCAACCAGCCTCACTTCTGAATGAGATGTAGAGGAAACCCTGAAGTTGAGATGAAGCATTAAGCAGATACTAGAACATACCTTTGTACCATCTTTCTGCACTTTCCAAATCAAATAATTGATTGTAACACTGTGAGCTTGGGGTTTTTTAATAAGTTTTAATTGCTTTTTAAAACTCTCTGCACTCCTCTGTAGTGCTGAAGAGACTTTTTCAAAGCCTGGAAAACATTAAGTTCTTTCTGCCCAAAAATTTGTGAAGTGGATTTGGTCAGGGCAGATATTCATTCGATGTTCATACCTCTAACAGATTTAGGAGTCCCTAGAAGTAAAAATTCCTTTCACCTGACTGAGGCAGCATCCGTGCAGATATTGGCATCCCTAAGCTACCTTTAAATATGACCAAGGATAAAGTATTTTACAGCACAATTCAAATAACTTAAATGTTTACATTAGGATGGGAACAAATCCAAATTTAGTGCAACATTTTAAAATAGACAGACACTTCTAATCTAGGACAGACACAAATTTTGGTTGCCAAATGAAGTGGGAAGGAAGAATGCAGCTACCACCAAATACAGTAGCTACCACTTTCACAAAATACTTTTTGTTCAAAAAGGGAGCAAAAGAATTTTGAAGAAAATGGAATTACTTTAATGCACCTAAAATCTTATTGCAAAGTTTGTCCAGAAAAAGACCTAAAATTTTTGTGTGGACTAATTTATCCGGCATTTTCCAAGTATTTTGTTTGATAGACAGAAAGTTATTGCCGTGCAGTTTAGGTGAAAAAAACCTCTACATTGTCATAAATTGTTCCATCACAAATGCAATTTTGTTCTTATTTGGAATTTGGGTTATTCAACATTAACAAGTGTTCATTGGAATTCATTTGGCATTCTCAGGCCTGCGGCTTACCACTGTTCAGAGCCTTTTTTTTCCTTTCTGTCAGAGGTGGTTGTAGCAACCAATACTAGATAATATGAATCAAATACGTGATGAGAAGAAAGAATAGCCACAACTGCCTTCTGATTCTTTTCCAACTCTGTTACCAAGTATCATGAATAAATATATCAAAAGTAAAGATAAAGGGAAAAAAATTAGAGGAACAGTTAGCCATTTTTAGCAAGAGTTACCCATTGCTATACTCCCTAGGGAATTCAGAACAATCTTGAAAAGTGTGAAGAAGGTCTTCAGGAAATAAAATAGTGTCACTGGCCAGCCATGCTCTAAAGCCTTTCTGGAAGCAGTAAAGACACATAATTGATAATTTTCAAAAAAGCACTTATTTTACATAAAGAAAACAGCTATTATTCACACTTTATCTCAGCTAAAGCACAGGAGCAAATATGAGAAAGAACCTCATGTGAAAGTTTTTTACACATAAAATATCAATTTTACGGTCTATTATTTATTACTCACTGAACACAGGTCTTGTTGGTCTTCTGATCACTGTAGGCTTCCTGGTAATGATGTCATCTGTTGGACACAATGACATGCCAATAAACAATAACGGCTTCAACTTAACAAAAGCAGGTCTTGGGAAACATAGAGAGTTGCTTTCAATAAATCTTTATGTATCACAGCAGAAGCCAAAATGAAGTGATATGTTTTCAAAGCTATTTTTTTGTTTGTTTGTTTTAAAGAAAATTTTCATTTCATGATAGAAACATTGAAATCTAGCATTTTCCAGTTCTGCCTATCTTCAGCTTAAGCAGTAGCCACTTCATATTCCATTCCTCAAGGAAAAAGACTTAAAATTTATTATTAGCTGTAAATACCAGAGTAAAATAAGGATAGAAGAATTACATACCAGGGTGATCAAGGGCATCAGCTAAATCAAAATCACCTTGACCTAAAAAAAAAGTGACAGAAGACAATAAGTCAGCAGGCAGGTTTCCATGACCTCCAGACATGAGGGCTCTGTACAGAGTCAGAACAACAGAAAGAGGTAAAGGAAAGACCCATCCAAACAGCAGCAGACACAGAGCAAGCTGTCAGCTGTCATCCCTGCACAGCACAGTCCTGAATGACTGTGAGAGATGGGCTCATTTAATTCAAAGAAATTATTTGTTCAGGTAAGCCAAAGAGAAGCTGCTCTTCTGTGTTGTCACATTCACCTGCTGTGCAAACACTCCTTTGAAGTACACAGGTTGCCTGTTAGAGGGCACAGGGCTATTGCCAGGAGACCGCTGAAAGTAGCATTCAATATAGTACTTCTGAACCAAAATCATTAGGTGTGAATTTTTAGTATCTTCATTATTATTTTGCTGGCTCAGCTTCAGCAAGCAGCTTTACTGGCAAGCCTGCCTTTGCAACACAATCAACTTTTTTTTTAATTCTTACAGAAACATGGGCCATAAGTAAAAGAATTTTAAGATGTGTTTACCTAATTTAGTTTCCTCTGTACCTTAAAAAAATCTAAAAAGGGAAAAAGAAATTCTCCCTGTTCTCTGTTAGGTGACAACAATCTCTTTAAATGTCACAGCAGAGTATTTAGCACCATTGTGTTTGCATTCCAAATACAAGACCTGCCTACACAAAGCCACAAAAAGTCATGACATGCCATGACTTTCCTAAACAGAAAAGTATTACTGTGCTCGAGTAAGCCTCAAGCTGCACTTGATCTGCATATGTTTATTATCCCTTCTAAAAGGCTTAATACCTAACTCTACACTGAAGTGTTTTTCTTGGTAAGCCTTGAACACTTCACAGCAAGAAAGGTGTCACTGTTCAAGTGAAGAAGCTGAGGAACAGAGAGAGGCTGTCAGAGGTTTGTCAGCACAGCAATGCGCAGGGTTCAGCTCAGCTCCCTCATCTTGACAGGTGTTGTATATCTTCATGGCATTCTTCTCATTAATCACTGTTCCTGAATAATAGCTCTTGCCTGTGTCGAAGAGCTTCCAGAAAGATTAATTATCAGTGGTGAAACACTGTGTGATCCTCAAATAACAGTCAGTGCAGGAATACAAAGTAGAAATGTTTCGATTCCCATGAGGATTTTAATCTAAGTCTGTGAACTTAATTATAGATTGGGTCTGATGGAAGAGATAAAACAAGGCTGGAATGCAAAGTAGGAATGGCCTCTAAAGCAGAACTGTCCCAATAAAATATTAAGAGGAACATGTTTGGTAAGTAAAAACATCTAAGACTTTCCCAGTAATATTGGCAGAGTGGCATGTTCTCTCTTTATTATTTGATTTGTTCATGGAGTGTTACCTGGCCACCTCTCCCTCCTCTGCCCTGGCCCTTCAGCCAATGTTGCCAACTTCAGTAACCTTTGGTTTGGGTCTTCAGGTGGATAATATTCATGGAATCATAGAATCACAGAACGGTTTATGTTAGAAAAGACCTTAAAAACCATCTCTTTCCCACTCTTACTGCCATGGACTGGGACACCTTCCACTAGACCAAATTGCTCAGTGACCCATTCAACCTTGAAAATTTCCAGGGATGGGCTATCCACAACTACTCTGGACAACCTGTTCCTGTGCCTCACCACAATCACCAGTAAAAAAATAAGTCTCCCTAAAATCTAATTTAAAACTACTCTCTGTCAATTTAAAGCCATTATTAAAGCCATAACCTAAGACCCTGACAAGTTTGGGGTTTTTTTAATATGAATCCATTAAATACATAAATAAATAAAATAAACAAGTTGCTTCATCAGAAGATATTTCCTGCTGGAGCCCTGAGTGCACCACCAGCCCTTACTGGCCCTGAGCTGCTGCCCATGGGCTGTCACCCCAGCCATAGAGCCCTTTGATCTGGATGCAGACACACTACCACAGGCAGACATCCTGGCATTGCCCTGTCTTATATGGTCAAATTAGGTTTTTCTGAAGCATTTCTTCAGTGCCAGCAGTACAAGCAACTTAAGCTTGACAGTCCTTTGATTTTGTCCTTTGGTAAAATTCTCATTTTTGATCAGAATCCTGCGTACTGGAGGAGGCTGTCTGACCTGAACCCCATTGCCTCAGGATACCACCATCATCAATGGCTAAAACCATGAGTCATCAGGAATAATTTTGTAACCATAATCAGAGTCACGAGAAATATTTTTGTAATACCAAAGAGCTGTTGGCCAAACCAGCTTCTTCATTACAGGTCATGACATGTAGGAACTAACAATATGGAAAGTAACTACTGAGGTCCTCATGCTGGAAAGAGAATGTGACAAAATTGTCTTGTGGAGGAAGACTGTGGAAAACTTTCAGGTAGAATATTTCCTTGAAGTTAGGGAAAAATAAAACTAGAAAGTGGAATCTAATCAGATTATGAAATTCAAGATGATGCAGATGCTTTCAATTGCATGAGAACTAAAGAAAAACAACAGACTGAAACAATTACTAACACCTGCCCTTCTTCTGGACAATAACAACATTCCCCTTTCCTATTGTATGTCTGCTCTGTTACAGAAAAGGTGGGAAAAGGCAAAAGGTTGTTTTGAGACTTCAAGAGAGAAACAGAATAAAGCTACAGAAATTTCAAGAAGAGAAAAAAGAAGACTTAAAATCTCTTGCAGAAATTATTCAGATTGATTTTTTAAAAAATTATTTCTGATGATAAACCAAGGGATAAAAAGAAAAGGACACCAACATTGCCTGGGAGTAAGACAGGAATCCTCAGTGAAATCTCTTTGACTATGTATACATAAACCTTGACAGATGGGCAGTTTGTATGAGGACATCTGTGCAGCATAGTAAATTATATTGCAATAAACCAAAAGATTGCTTGGACTTCAATAGCAACTTCCTCTGATAATAACATCAAATGACCACAAGGAGTAGGATTCTGTGGAGCAGAATTTTAAATGCTCATTACCATTTCTGAGACTATACCTAGACATTTTTAAGAATCTAATTTTGGAGGACAACAGTTGGTTAAATAGCTGAACAGCTCAGACTCTATCCACATAATGGTGGGTCTAAAAACAAAACCACATTAGAGTCTCAGAGAATATTTAGCTCAACAGGAACTGCAGTTACTTGAGAGAACTCTGAAGATAAATGACAAGGGAAATAAATTAGTGAAGCTCTCCACAGAACAAACAGAGTAAAATAAATGAATTTTCCACATAACCCCTTTTTTTGGGAGCAGCTTCCATAATAGAAAGAATGGAAATATACTGACAAAGATGAGAATGGAAGACATTTTAGTGGTGCAGAAACAGCTTCGTTCCATTGGGGTTTTTTAATTGGTTTTGTGTTTGTTGCTGTTGGCTTTGTTGTTTGTTTTAATCTGGATAAAGTTGTGAAGAGATTTAGCTGTGCAGGTGGTATTATCTCAGAGTTATCTCTGCTATTACTGCTTTTTGGTAAGTATGCTATTTCTTGGCATTACTTCTAACCCTTCTTCTGGGAGTATTCCTGTTTTGACAAAGAAATAAAATGACTGTAATAATGTTTTCTGATGGGTGGTCCTCAATGACTCATAACAGAATTTGAGAAAATGCTTATCAGCTCCTGACAAACACCACAAAATTGTCCTTGCAAAGTCATGTCCTCAGGCACACGTGCATTTAGGGTTCGTTTTGAATATTCATTTTCTGAAAGTGACCCAATATCCATGCATTAAAATGTAGACAGTAGCATCTTTTGTCTATGGTTTAATCAGTTATCTAAATATTGAATGGATCCACCACTCTATAACCGTGTATCTGTTTGATCACAAGGGTCTGAGGTCCCACAGCTTTTGAGTGGAATTTATGAGGAACAAGGCTGGATTCTACAGGTGAATGTTACCAGTTTGTCATGAAAACAGCAGTCAGAAGCTTTCTGACGAGAGGCTACCACAAAATCACTCTGCAATTTTTAATCTCCATGTGAACACAACTTGTGGCCTTTAAAATTATGCAGATTTAAATAAGGCAGCAATGAATATTGCTAAGTGAGGATCAGGTTATGTGACAAATGAAATTAGCTTCTCAGACTTTTAATATGCAAAGTCTAGTATTAAAAAGGAAGCTAAAATCTACGAGAAAATGTGTTTGTATACGTTTGGACGTGTTTCTGGACACACATCTAAAATGCATATATATGTGCATGTGTGTAAGATATATAATTTTGTCATTAAGATGATTAAATTAATTGGTTTTGGGTGCATTGCTACTAGTCACATGTTTGGGATGAGATTACCTGATTGACAAATAAATTGGAAGCAATTAACGTCTAAATGTGAGCAAGATAGAAATGGAGAATAAGTTGATTTTACAGTATTTAAAGACTTGAACAAATATGATTTCTTCAATGTAACTCAATAGGAATTGTTTCATGAATACAATAAGCTTAAAACACTATGAAGCTGGCAGACAATGAGAAAGAAGTCCATGACTCAAAACTGAGAACAAAAATTTTCTAAAAGGGAACAATATGTTTCCAAAATCACTCATGAGACACATTTTATGGTTGTTTTGGGTTTTTCGGTTTTGGGGTTTTTTTTAATTGTAAGTTATTCTTTGCACAGACTATTTCTGATCATAATACAGTCAAGAAAACTATTTCCTCCATAATGAGAAAATGGGATGTATTTTCCCATGCATGTGATTTGGAACATACCCGTGTACTCGTCCAACTTTATTCAGGAAGCAATTATGTTTGTTTAAAGGAAATTACTCATTTCTGGGAGAGCATAAAGGTTTACACCTCAGAGTGGACACTGGACAAAATCTCAGTGAGAAGGTACTATTTCCTTCATGTAATAGCCTCATGATCCATATTTTCTGATGAGGTTACTGTAGCTTGTTTTTTCTTCAAGGACCTTTAGTTTCATAAACAACGATTGCCTTTACATCCCCTTGAAGCTGGGGTGGAAAATGAGTATGCTTTAAAATCTATAATTAAGATCCAAGGTCCAGTATACAGACCACAAAATGTGGACCTGATTATTGGCTTCAAGTGTTTTGCTAGGTCACTTCTGGTTTTAGTTTAAATTAGGGGAAATGAAAAGGACTGTCTTGCTTATTCACACAAGAACACATTTAAATAATTACCAGTAACTAAGATGCAATAATAAAGTAGGAATTGCAATGCTGCTTTAGCTCTGTGCAATACAGTCTCACCAAACACAAAAGAACATCTTCTAGTTCTATGATATTTGCCTTGCTGTTCAAAGGTCACTGATGCTCTTTATGATCTGGTATGCCCTGCATACCTAAAATGAAACAAATAAAATTTTCCGTATTTTGCTTTAGAGCGAGTGCAGAAGAAGATGGCATGTGCTGTAAAATTGCAGGCAGAGCAAAGGAATTGGGATCTCGCATGAAGGAGCACCATATATTTTCCTGTGCACCCTACTTAGATTTTCAGCTTTGTGTGATGAGGCAGCCGAGCCTCATGTGTGGGCTCTTAATCCAAAGCTTCTCTCTGTCACTACGGGTTCATGAAGCTGCCAGCCCTTTTCAGCCATTTGGTCTGAGAGTCTCAGGCTTAATGATGGTCACATTGTATGAGAACTGTACTCAAGCAAGAGCCCTTTATGAGTGTTCCTGCTGAAATCCTTAGTGTGGCACAGGCAGCAACTGTGTTGGGCTCTCTGAATGACCACTCACTGCCTAAGTACCAGCTGGCTGATCCCCACTTTCTTCAGTGGGTAGCCAGGAGAAAACAGAGGGGATTCAGTATAATACAGGTATCAGGGAGGTTCCAGGCTTTGCTGTTTCTTTTGCTCACAGAGTGTCTTTTAATGTTCCTCTTCCCACTTTCATACCAAGTGCACTGGCAAAATGCATGCAAAATAGCTCTTGAGCTTCAATATGCATAGCCCCTTGTTCCCTCACCACTGGTGTAATTAGACCAGGGATTTAAGGAAGGGCTTTAATTCATCTGCTAATCTTAGTGCCTACTCTTGCCCTTGTATTCATTTAACCTGCAGCATTGTTGCCCTTTGAAAAATACATTGCTGTGATTTAACTTTTACATAAATTTTTCAAGAATTAAAAATCTATTGACAACGGGCAAAGCTTATTCAGTGGAAGTGGGACTACTATATTTTCATAACCCATCCAAGCCCATTCTTTCAGCTGGCATAGTGTATTTGCCTTCAGGAGATATTGTACTACATGTCAGATTTAAGTATTTTCTCATAATATTCATAGATGTCAGCCTATGTGGAAAGGAAGACTAATCAAAACAAACTGGATCTCTCTTGTCCTACTATGATGCAAAATGCCACAGAAATGTCTATTTCTATTGATTCTTAATCTTGAAAGAATGCTAAAATATATTTGTTATTTAATTACCCTCAGTGGGATGGAATGGGTTTGACAATTGATGGCGCAAATAAGTTTAAAATACATACTCAGGCAGGTTGGGCACTGCTGCCAGGCTTGCAACATGGCAGCAACATTTGAAAAGTGAACCTGAGAAGCTGAGTAACTTCGCCAGTTGTTTTCTCTTCCCAAACTCTGATGTTGAAACAGCTCTGCAGTTGTCGGTGTTTCAACGAGTTCAGGTATGTGGATTTTTCCAACTGCAATCACACCCTTAGCTGATAGCACTGATGTGCCTACGGGTAATCCCAGTTCAGGTCTTGGATGTGAAATAGTTTTGGCAGCCAGCAGAAGGGAATTTGTTGCCTGCTGAATCGGTGAGACCAACAGTGAGAACTGCAGCTACATGGAGCAGTTTAAGAAAAACAGGACTGTGTTTGTCATCTCTCCTGTTCTCTCTTTTAACTCTAGTGAAAACAACATTATTCACAGAAGTCACATAGGGTCTCAAATTCAAACAGGTCTACAATTTTCTCCCCTCAAAGTGCACAGCTGATTAACCCAGACTACAATTGATTTTGAGTCAAAAACTTAGTAAGCCTTGGCTGAAGAGAGATGCATGATTTACTGACTAGCAGTAAATGCTGTTGCCTTTACCTATGTAGTATTTAATACCTGATGGAATAAACTTAAACCATCTCAGTCATACAGGCTTTGCACTGCCTTTGTCCCTGGCTAAACATGTGGTCTGTCAGTCAACATTTAAGACCATGGACAAATAGATTATATCTATCTTGGGAACTTGAGGAGCATTCTGAGCATTCAGGTCTGGGTGAGAGTCTCAGTTACCTTCCAGGTCTATACAGGGGAGTTTGCCACAGCTTCCCCACTGCAGGTGTGCACATAAATTTGTGCCCAAATGGGACCTATGTTTCAAACAGATGCATTACAGGGGAGCAAGCTGAGTTGTGTCTGAGCACACCTTAAATGGGCAGTGTAGATACAGCTGAATAACCAGAGATCAGCGAAGCTGCAGGAGCTGCTGAGGGATGTTACATGAAATTCAGCGGAAGAAGTTTCTGTGTAGTCTATTTCAGTTGGATTGTGCTAAAAGCCTCTCAGACAATTACTTGTTGAAGCTCAATATAAACAAGACTTCACGTAACCTACCAAAGTCTGGGAATTACAAAAGCTAAATAGTGTAGCTAAAAATGGGATACTGCAGTGAGCATACATGTTTCTGAACTGTCTCAGATTTCACTTTCCTTGTGCAATATGGTTCTTGGTTCTGTTATGCCTGAGATGTGTCCATCAAGGTAGTCTAGCCAACTGACTCAAGACAAAAAGGAAATGCTGGAAGGTAAGAGGGATGATATAATCTGGTCTGGCTGCGGTGGTCCTGTAGTTTCTAGATGCTGTCACAGAGGAATGCAATTTAGAAAAGAATTCATCTGCCTGTAAAAGGGTGATTCATGCTATCGAAATTCCTGTCATAAGAACTTAGAATAGCTTTTCACCAGCACGGCCAAGCCTTTCTCATATCATGTCTTGATTGGGACAGAGAAACGCTTCTTGTAAATATCTCCCGAAACATGGTGAATACTTTGATGATAAAATTCAGTGTCTGTTATTACAGACTTTAAATAATTAATTTTGCTCGTCAAAGTAGATTAAATAGTTTCCAGAGTCATAAGACTGTGCCCAAAGCCCACAGCAACTTTCAGCAACTATTTCTTCCCCAAAGCAGAGCCTGAACTGGCTCTAAATTAACACACATATAAATGAAGAATGATTAGGCTGACTATGCTTGTAATTAAAAGGGTATAGTGTATGCAAATTGGCTTGCTCATGCTCAGACTGTCTCAGCAGAACTATTCAATACAAGTCAGTTATAGAACAAGAAAGTCTGCATGCCAAGAGGTGAGAGACTGCATGAATCATCAGTGCTCACAACATAACTCGCAGGCCAGCACAGCCTGCTGCTCTGCTCTTTCTATGCCATGCTAGTTGCTGAAAATCTCTAAACAATTCCTCATTTGTTAAAATCAAACCATTGAACTAAGACAAGATTTTTTTTTTCCACTGCCCATCACTGCAAGATCTCCCAAGGACTTAGTTTAAATCACTATTTTGGAACTAGTGATTAGTGATTGATTTCTTCCTGCAGCCAATATTGCACTAAAAGTTTCTGCAGTATTGCTAATACACAAAAAAGAAAAGGTTACAAATACACCACTTGGCAGATGCACACAAAGATAGTTCTATTTGGTTTGACCTCAAGAAAAGTTCGAGAGAATATTCTGCTGAAAGAAATTACGTTTGAATGTAGTAAAATTACTCAGTATGGAAAGGCTGCATTTTCCCTATTGCTATTCATTCATCAAAAATATACATACAAAATATATTCAATTCGTAATTAGTCCTGCATGAAAAAGTATGCTTGTATGTAGAATACCTTAACTAATGTTAATAAACTAATAGTTTATAATTAATAAAGCATATGTACCAGTAAAAAAGCATAAGCACCTTTAAACTGAACCAGAATTTGTTTTTACAATAAAACTCATAAGTTTCAAAATACCTATAACCAAGAAAAGCTTTAAAAGTGAAGTTATTATTTGACTAAGTATCTCTTTGGAAATTCTGAGTTCCCCTGGAATTTCTCATTTTACAGCTTCCATTTTAAAAAGTTTATACTCAAGCCTAAGCTTGTGAATCATTTTAGAGAAGCAATGCTAGTGAGTAAATAAGAAATTATAATAAACAAACTTCAACTAGCATAGCTATTATGAGCAATCATCCAAGAGATATGTATCTCTTTAGAAACTGGTGAAGTACATGTAAACACTTCTGAATGCTTCTCATTCATGAAACAGTAGTTACAAAAAAAAAAATGTTAGCAAGCCTTTCCAAATAAACAAGCATCCCTTTTAGAGGTTGAGAGATTAGGTGGCTTAGGTTGCTTGGTTTGTTTTTGTTTTTTGGTTTTTTTTTTTTTTTCATTTTTAATAATCTAGCCTTTGAAATAAGCTAAGATAAAGTTCACTTACCTCTTACATGGACTAGAAGGAAGCCAAGGCACAAAAGAAAAATATTTCTGAATTTCTCCATGCTCTTCTATGCAGTGCCTTGATTGCACCGGCTGTTTTTTTCTAAGCAAAGGTGGTAGACGCTGCAACTGCAGTGCCAAAGTTTGAGGGAGACACTTGAAATCCTCTGCTCTGTCCAAAGAGGTTTCTCACCACCACACCCAAGCCCTGCAAGAGAGAGAGAAACCTTTTTGCGTACGAGGCAAGTAACAAAAGCAAGCAACCCTGCTAGAGACAAGCTGCGAGCAGCACATCAGATGCCACTTGTGCTCCAAGAAACTTATTTATCAGCCAGGTAGGAAGCACAGAGTGCTGGGGAGGCAGTGGCAGCACCCAATGAGGAGGGTGCCCGAACACTCTGGATCCACCTCCTTCCCAGAGGGGAAAGTCAACCTGTTTGACATCCTCAGCTTCAAAGTAGGGCGTGGTGCTGTGGGAGCTCAAGTAGCTTGTAAGGGGAGACTGTCCTTCTCTGAAGCATGCTTGAAAGAATCACTCAGACATACTCTGTCCTCAAAGCATCACTTCCCTCCTTGTTTCTTGGCTCAGCAATAAAAGCTGATAAAGGCAATCTTGTCTGCCTTAACCCCTTACTCAGGCCGCCAAGTTAAGGAAGTGGATGTAGGTTAGGAATACACTTTGCAGCAATTTAGAATTGGCTACAGAGGGATGACAAAAAACCTCTGGTTTTATAAATTTAACATGTCATGTTGGACTGCTGAACTGAAGCATGCTCATCTCCTCGGTGGATGCTTATCTTCACAGGTACATTGCTCATCATGACTGTTTCTATTGATCTAGTTTGGGGTTTTTTTAAAAAATATAAATATCTATGCATATTCCACATGGGGAGAGGTCAGATAGTGCTGACTGTGACGATACAAAGCTTTGGAAAATGAAAAAAAAATCATGCAACTATCTGTGCAGGGACATACTTTTAAATTACTAATGTGATTTAAATGCAGCTCTGTCATAGTATCTCTGTAGCAAACACTTGTGCCTACACTCTTGTCCTTTGAACTGGATTGCAGCCATCATCCTGGTGCCCAGCAGCAGCAGGGTGACTGGTGCACACCCTCCCTTGTGCTGGGGGTTAAGCTCCAGAGGGTTTTGTCAGAGCTGTTTTGTCTAGGGCAGCAAACAGCTCAGGACTCTGCTATCACGGGTGGCCGATCTGAGCATTCGTGGTGTTGCTGAGTGATTCAGTCTGACACAGTGGGGCACAGGCTGCCCCCAGCTGCATTTCTGTGGACTTACCCAGAATGTACAGCTGAACTCATTCTTGTATGCTAGCTGCAAAAAACTAGTGCAACAACACAAGATGGACTGATAGAACTTAGTGATACTGGATCCTCAAGAAGCTTGATGTTCAAATAGGTCCACTCCCCCTCCCCCACCCCCTCCTGCCCAAATTTGAAACAGCAGAATGATTTATAAAGTTCTGGCTTATAGCTACTAATAGAAGCTCTAAAGTTTAATTTGTGTATCATAATTGTCCATGTCAGGGCTAATTGCTCAGTCTCAGAAGAGTTAAGGACATTTAGGCCGAAGAGTTGACTTTTTCAGCCAGTTAAAACAGTAACTGTATCATGAAATGAGCAATCCCATAAATCCACTGTTTATTTTTTCTTCCAGAATACCAAAAGCAGGCCTACATGTGCTGATCTTCATATAAGTGATAAATTTGCCTGAAGGGAACAGGAATGTTGGCAAGGTTAGGTACTAGTCCCAGGCAAGTCCAAGCAATTCACACATGTTCAGTAGCTTTACTTCAAAACAGTTGTTCCTGCAAGTGAAGTTTTCCCAAAATGCATTGTCTCACCTGTCTGCTGATACAACTTCATTGTGATATTGAGCATTCTCAGATGAAGTCTGTAGGTGATGCACATCTTGTTCAGGTCTTCTGAAGCCAGCTATTGCCCTCTCTAGCTGAATAACATGAAAGTGAGTGGCACTGAAAGGAGTGGAGTGTAGGAGTCAGGATGTCTTGAATGCTTATCCCACTCCTTTTCTTGGGAGCATTGCAGGAACTTCTTAATCTCAGTGCTGTCAAAAACATGCAACAGCTTGCCCAAGATAGCAAGTAAAAAATATTGTATATTAAAAAGGAATATATGAGCTAACACCTGACCATAAATTGCAGTTTTAGCAGTTGAAAAATCATTGACCCATCTTTTTCTGTGTAAAGAAAAACAAAGTTCTGTCTACTATTCATCTGACAGGGGAGATGAATTGCCTATATTTTTTTTACCTGTCTTTGAAGGAAAACTCCAATATTTTAGAAATGCAAATGGAGGTAGAAAAGGAGCCAGTATTTCTGTCTATTCTCCACATACTTTTAGCCCATCAGGCCTCTTTTAGATGAGACAAGCTGAAAAGCAAAAAGAGTTCCGTCACAACTTATCGCAGCGGCAGCCCCATCTTCCTGTGGGCAGAGATTAGATACTGCACTCTTTGGCATAGGTAACGTGCTATATGTGTCTGTTAGAGATGAAAAAACTGAATTATACACTAGAGCTACTTGGGAATGACACTAATATCCTACACTACTCATCTTTTGTCACAAAACCAGAAGTACTTTAATTAAAAACTACTGAAGCACCTAGTAATATAAGCCATTAATTAAAATGTAAGCCTAACACACAAGGGAATTGGTGATACAATTTCTTGACAACAGAAGAATACAATTACTACGTACTAGTTACAGTTTCAGTGATTTTTTTCACAAGCAGATGAAGGAGCATGTATTTTATTTTTGTGGTTCTTAAAGTTCTCCAAATGCATAGATTTCGGAAAAAACTGTGGGTTTGCTCCATTCAAGTAATTTTCCCATTCCTACTAATTTCTTCACTTCCTTTTAAATGTGGCTTCATATCTGAGTAACAGAAAAGAGCAAAAAGGAGGTAATATTTTCAATGTGTGAAAAGGTTAGGGCTTGATTCATAATCTTCTCAAGTGAAAAACACACATAGAAGAGAGTGTTTGAGATGGTGACCTAATGTAATAAGTGGGGGGGAAAAAAAAACAGCACAGAAAAGCAGCAGTGAAAATGTAATTCAGCCCAAGATATACTGAAAACTGAGTGCACTAAAATATTTTTCTTAGCATTTAAAATTTGGCACAGATACTGAAATATGCAGAAGTAAGATCTACAGCAAAAAGCTGCCAAATGTTATGCTTAAGAATTGCTTGCTTTCATTTGCACAGTCCAGTGAATTCATTTCGGTAACTTTGGATAAGTATTTGAAATGAACATTGCATTTGAAAACCATCAAAACATTTTTCAAGCAGTATTTTCCACCAATATGATGGACTGCCCCTGCAGCCACCTTGTAGAAGTTAAAGTGACATTCTACAACAATATCTTGCTTTGACTATTTTTCCTCCAATTACTGGTGATAACTCCTTCTCATACTCAAAGGCTGTAGATGGGAATAAGAAACATAAGTGAAGAGGGTGTGCCATAGGAATGGGACAGTGCTCTTTGTTACCATCCCTTTTATCTCTCTGTGGAGGTAAAGGCCTCACTCAGGTGAACTTGAAGTTTGGACCTGTATTTTTTCATTCCATTACATAGCCTGACTGAAATCTGCACAGAAACGACGTTTATTCCCAAATCTGAAAGTCAGTGGCAGCTCATAAGGCCATGATGGGCAGCAGCTGATCTGTGGGAGATGATTTAAGGACTACTTCAGCAGAGCGGTGAATAACTGTTAACTGACAATGTTTCCTATCCCCATGAATGGGATAAATAATGAATTAGGATATTTGGCTCTGTAACAGTGTGGCAGCCACACAAGGAAGAAATGAGATCAAAGTTTCTGTGGGTAGTGAGGGAAATAACAACGTAGCAATTAATACCCCAGTAACTGCAAGCGAAATGCTATGTTTTATCCACAGGTAAGTAACAGAAACCCATAAATTGGCACCTTCTCACAAGAGAACAGACTGAAATTTCAAGCCTTCTGTTTAACCTTTGATATCCAGGAGGCAGCAGCCAGTCTTTCTTCCTTCTTCCACAAACCCAGACTGCGGAACCAGCACTGGACAAATCCCTCAATTGGAAAAATCAGTAAATTTGTTACTATTTAGGCACTTGGCAACTCCTGCCTTGTCTTCTCATTCAGTTATGGTCCTCTCACATGAGAAGGTGAGAAAGGACATGGCCCTGCAAAAGTGTCTGCTGCTAAAGGATATGCCAATAACTGGATGAGGAAAATTGAATGCCATTAAGTTTTCCCATACTAAGATGTGTAAGTGCATATTTTCAGTAGATTCTGGGTTACCAAATCTTCTTCTTCAAAAGCCATGCCTTTCCTTCACACAGGCAGACGTCTTCTCTGCATTTCACATGGGAAAGCATCTCCTCTAAGCAGCTCAAATCTTTGTTGCTTCTTGCCAACTTCATTCCAAAACTATTAAAATGTCTGTACGAAACAAACCTGTGCTGCTGATGGAGCAAGAAGACAACCTATTTAAAGGATCCCACCCTAGGTGAGTTTTTTATTTTCAGAACTACTGAGAAGAAAAACACATAAAACTTTTTTTAATTTTTATTTTTAGAAAAATCACAATGTTGATAGGAAGTCTTAATAAGTAATTTTTAGGCTCACAACAGTTGAAAAAGGATTCAAGAGTCTTGGTTAGCTAAAAGCCAGTTTGAGCTCCTCCTGCCATTTTATCCCTAAAAAACACTGACTTATTTCTCTTTTCTCTACACTTGGCATAGATATATCTGTTTACTCATGTAGGCAACCAGTACATTTCTCTTCCTCATATTTACATAAATCAAATGTTTATATAGAAATCACTTCTGCACTCTCCAACACACTTGAAGGTTTCAGCACTTTTATACTAAAAGCAGACATGGGGCAAAAAGAGACTTACAATTAATTCCATAAGAAAATACTAAAATTTGTGTAAAGCTTTCTTGCAAGCTAAGAAACATGTACAAGAAATTCTTAAATGAATTATCCTTGGCATACATTCATATTTGAATGTACAAATATATTTACAGGTTTAATATCCAAATTCATTAATTTCTAAGTTCTAAGATGTTCCATGAAATGACATCTTCCTGTAGAATTCTGTCAGGTGGCTGAAGCCCATTAATAAGACACATATGGTAAAACTGCATGAAAATTTAAAACAATTAGAATGAAAGCGAACAGAACTGGTCAAACTATTCCTTCCTGACAGAACTAGTTCTTATTCCAGATTTAATCCTTTTGCTGTTATGAGCTGTAGTTTTCCATGTTTCCACAGATCCTTGAAACCTTCCTGCTGGTTTTGAGAGCCACAGCACAGGTCACAAGCGCTTTGAGAAGAGGATTCAACCACAGGTCATCATCCAAGGGGAATCATTCAAAAGTCCAAAAGCACTTCTCACACATTTGCTATTTCTACAGTTCAGTGGGTGCCTGTGGCTTTTTCTGACCAGTCTTGCTGTTTGTACTTTGGAACTGTGGTACTGTTTCTGTCCCTTACACATGTATGGTAAGCTTTCTGAATTCAACGCTATTTTCCCTTAAGTTTTTGGCTATGGAAATTTGAGGATCCCCACTCCTAAGTACTTCATCCACAACTATTTAGACTGCCAAACATCAATGTCACCAGAAATACAAAGTCCAGTTATGGTTCTGATCTGCAAAACAGGCTTTTCCACAACTGACCAGCTCGGTACTTGCTAAGCAGAAAGAGCCAGAAAGGATGAAGGCTCTGTGTGCATTAACTTTGAGTTTTCTCAATCTGTACCAGACAGATGCAATGAAAAAAAAAATCTAAAAACAAAACAGAATTTTTGTCTCCTGAATGCTCAAGCACAAGCATCTCTTCCCTGGCAGCTGGCCCAGGCAGCTACACAGATTGGATCAGCAGCACCCACACCCAGATCCACCATCCATACACAGTGAGGCATTTGCTTTCAGGTGCCCACAACATATACCAAGTTAGTTGGTCCACTCACTGAGTACAGGTTCTTTAAAAAAATGTTTGTACTGCCTGAGAGCAATAACATAACAAAACCGTAATTGCATATTGTTTTTGGAGAGGTAAGGAAAAGTCAAACACACTGAATGCACTTGAGACACACCCATTTGTCAGAGGAATCCAGGAAAGAATGTAAAGGCAAAATGTACTTCTGCACTCCTGTCATTAAGGCCATGTATTGGTGTGCAACAATGCTTCACAGGGCTAACCACACAGAAGTACTCAGGTCTAAGTCACAGTACCAGAGGTGTCTCAAACAAGAACTGTTTTCTCATGAAACTTCAGACTCTGCTGTTTATGTTATGCTTTTTTGTTTCTTTCTTTCTTTTTTTTTTTTCCAGGCAGTATGCAGGTTTTTTTATCCAGTTCCAAAAATCTGCTCTTCATCACTCTTTCTTTAATTTAGTTCTCCAGAAGTGTACGCTGAACTGAAAAGTGAAAAAACAATTCAAGATCAGTGCACTAAGTTAGCATACAGTGTAAGTTATACATTACTATGTAATAGTTTATGCAGTCAACAACTCTCATATTTTAACTGTCTTTGGTAGAGGATTTTGAATTATACTACTTGGTTCACTAATGCACAGCTGAATTGAGGATACCTGAGTCTCTTCAGTCCTTACAGCTAGTCACAAGAAATGTTTTGTACTTGAGTTTTATATATTTTACAGCTTAAAGTGTTTATAAAGAAGATAATGAATCAGATGGAAATCTGTAACAAATTGATGCAATACTTGAGAGAAATAAGGTACAAGTTGTTTTTTTTTCAGTTATAAAAAAACCCCAGAGATAGTTCTGCAGGTTTCACAATAAACTCACAGAAGAATATACTTCAAATACATACTGCTTTGAGAATTTAATACTCAGTATTTCTAAATCATCAAATTAACTTCACCATGAGGTTATAGTGCTTCTTCCTTTGCTGGCCAGTCACAAAGTCTAGAAGGCCAAGTGTTCACCTAAACCATTTCCTCCAGTTCTCCATGGAGGAATCCAGAATCCATGGATTCCTGGAGCTAATCTCTTGTTCCATCAGCCAAGTGCCCTACACAACCATATATGGAAGGGTGATGTTTTCAGTGTTTGTTGCTTTAAAAGAGATCCTTCCACAGGTCTCACCTTTTTAGAAAGATTCATTATGTGATGATTCTTTCATACAAGAATCATTGTCTGTTCACAACAGAGAATGCTTTAATTACAACATGCTAGTGAATTCAGTCCTCGTTCCTCCAGTTCATCTGTCCAAGTATCATAAATTTTTAACATACATTCTTGCAGTGTTCTGTATCACTTTATAATGAAAAAAATTCAGATTCCAATCAGAAATAATAAACACTAATAAACTTCCAACTGCAGTAATCTATCACACTGAAGGAGCAGGCTTGTGTTTCCACAATTGCCTCTAATAATACTTTTGCAGAGAAAATTCAATTCTTCCCTTTCTCTAAGCTCCTACATTTCAATGACTTCCCAAGACAATAAACCAACCTGTTCAATATAAAAATAAAGGAGAGTGGCCATAACAAAATAGAGAAGAGGGGTCATATTGTCCAAACTGAATGCGTGATTCAGTTCTAAGTTTGTCATCATGGTAAAATCATAGAATCACAGAATCATTTATGTTGGAAAAGACCTTTTAGATCATCCATTTTAACTCTTACCCTAGGACTGCCAAGACCTAAACCATGTTCTAATGTGCCACATCTGTATATCTTTTAAATACCTCCAGGGATGACAACTCCTCCGCTTTCCTGAGCAGCCTGTTCCAGTGCTTGACAACTCTCTTCATGAAGAAATTTTTCCAAATATCCAATCTAAACCTCCTCTGCCACAGTTTGAGGCCCTTTCCTCTTGACCTACCACTTGTTACCTGGGAGAAGTGACCGACACACACCTGGCTGCAACCCCCTTTCAGGTGGCTGTAGTGAGTGAAAAGATGACCCCTGAGCCTCCTTTTCTCCAGGCTAAACATCCCAGCTCTCCAGCCACGTGTGCTCCAGACCCTTCCCCAGCTCCACTGCCCTTCTCTGAACATGCTGCAGCACCTCAGTGTCTTTCTTGAAGTAAGGGGCCCAAAACTGAACACAGCACTCAAGGTGTGGCCTCACCAGAGCCAAGTACAAAGGGATAGTCACAGCCTTGGTCCTGCTGGCCACACTACTGCTGATACTGGCCAGGATGGCACTGGCCTTCTTGGCTACCTGAGCACACTGTTTGCTCATATTCTGCCAAAATAGTTTTTATTTGTTTTGGTTTTTTGTTTTTTTTTTTTAACAAAACAGCTCAATTCATTTTCTCCAGTGTATTAGATGTCAATAAAGTGTATTTAATAGTGCACCAAAGAGCTGATCTTCCATCTAGATTCTTGTCTTACCAGGTGGCTCAGATTGCGCTCCCCTATGGCTTTGCATATTCACATTCTCTTCATCTGCTGGAGAAAAAACCAGATGTTTAGCACCAAAATTCTCTTATATTTGAGGTTCTTGATAAATAAAGATAATTTGAGAGAAGTTTTCCTACTTCTGAAACTCTAATTTTTGGGCAAGGAATTCTTCATTCTTAGATGACTACTAGGAAAGGTTATTCCCTATGAACATAAATTCACTCGGCTATTACAACTACATTATGCAAAGTTTCAATTTATAGTCCACACATAAATACAAAAATGCCTCTCTTTAGAAAGTAGGGAACAAACTAATTTGGTATTCTTACCGCTTTGCTTGAAACAGAGTTTCTTCTTCTGGTAAGCAATGAAACTAGAAACTGCTCCAATTACAGTAGCAGCCACAGCACTTACAATGCCAGCTATGGCTCCCTGAGAAGCTGAAAAAAACAGAAACGTTTGTATACATATTTCAGAACTGAAAACCATGTCAAACCTGTATTGTCTTAAAGTAAACCCTGTGAACACTTCCAAAAACCATTAAATTGAAAGTACATGAAAATGTAATAATCAACTCTGCCTGTCATAATGAAAATGAATCCTCTCATTTTATAACCATTGATTTCTTAGCAATGCCCATTGTTAAGGAATTAAAGCATGCCTGCTTTAAGTTCAGCTAATTAAAAAAGCAACCCTTTCATTGCCATATCTACTTGTATGCACTCAATCACTGCACCAGCATTGAGACCTTAACACCTAGGAATAGTTTGTAACATAGAAATTTTAAAGGATTATGGAAGCAGAGCTTGAAAGTAAGAATTCCAGATTACACAAAAGCTTTTTAATTATAACCCACTCCCAGTAGTGACCATTCTAGCAGAAGATTAGCAATACAGAAACCCCGAGAAAACAAGCTTTATACACATCCAAACACCATCACACACACAAATTCATGTATTTACCCTCCTCTTCTTGGCCATTTTTTGGAGTTGGGTCCTTTCGTTCTGCGAAAATGAATAGAGAGTTTACATTTTATGTCTAAAGAACACTCATATCATAATTGACAAACCTTTTGTCAATTAATTATGCATAATTACAAACCATCTACTATATCCATACAGTGTTAAAGTGGCACTGAAACTTTCTGTTTTCAAAGCACAGCTCAGAGTGGTGCCAACTCCAGCCTTGAGTGCTCAGCACTTTTACAAAATGAGCACATAACGTTTGTGATAGCTGGTTTAATAAGCTTGTGCACCACCACAGAGAACTCATATAATTTCAGAGTAACCTTCAGCTGTATTTCCATGGAACCAACTATCTTTTCCTAAAATTGCAACTTCATCTACTAAATACATTTGCAATTCTCTTTATGAGCAAAACAGAAGTTCTATAAATAGTAACTCTGTCACTATACAACTCATAGCACTGAGGCAGAAACACGTGCACATGAAACCATCACACAAGTTTCCACAGCTGTTTCTTGCCCTTCCAGTTGTCAAGTACTGCCACAAAGGAACCTTGGAGAAAGTTACCCAAAAAAGAGTCATCAGCAATCTCTATCTAGGAAAACTCTCCAGAGAACTCAGTAAACATAAGCACTTCTCAAACCCCATCAAGATACTTAAACTAACTCTGATCTGGAAATAATAAAATTGCAGTCACGCACACAGAGATGCCCAGCACCATCCTAAGGATAAAAATTACTGCAGCTTATTTCCAGTGATCATCTCTGTACTGAGCTGCACCATAACAATGAGACATAGCAAATGACCAAAAAAAAGTCTGGCAAGCTATGATATGGTTTTATACTGCTCTGAGTAGATGTGACTACACAGAATCACATGGTGATGAAGGGACTTCAGTGATCAACGAGTTTGAAACCCTCTGCCACAGGCAGGGACACTTTCCACTAAGCCAGGTTCCTCAGAGCTCCATCCAACCTGGTCTTGAACACTTCCAGGAATGGAGCATCTACAGCTTCTCACCTCCCCACCTCTCACCTTCCTCACCAGCACTATAGGAAAGAAATGAAGACTAAGAATCACTTGGAAGTGATCAGTTCATCCTGTGGAACACAAGGTGGACCTTCTTCTGGCCCACTCCTAGACTTCCTAACTACAAGAACTAAAAGAAATTGAGAGTATGTCACAGAAGATAAAAAATGTAACTTGGATGACATTAAAAACTATATTCATGGTGAATTTTGAAGTAAGTACTGCATTCACATTTCAATTTTAGAAGCTGTCTTTCTTAGTGAAGAAACTAAAAAAAAACTTTTCTGAAAGTTTTTGCTCTAGACCAGTTTTACCCCTTAAATATTTGTTTGGGATTTTTTTGGCAGAGACAGAATACAGTACTTTTGAACTGGAAAGTACACTCTTAAGTTTCAGATAGCGGAACCAAAGGTGTCACAAATTAGAGCATGTTTAACCACCTTGTGAACAAGCCTTTATCAAAGCTCAGGTAGCCTCAGAAACAATATGAAATGAAGCACAACCTGCTATCTTACCATTGCTGTCACTGCCATCACTTCTTCCTCTTGGTAAATTGCCATCCAATAGATCTGAATCATCAAATGTGCCTATAAAAAGTGCAAATAACATTACTATGGTATAAGTTCAGTGAATAAGACATGTTTTAGTTGGGTGCCAAAAGCATTAGACTCAGGCATGCAAGACTCAAATTCAGTATTTGCTGCAAGTCAGGCAGGTGAAAGAACAAGAACTGAGGCTTGCATTCCAGGGCTCTTTACCACCATGTTTGTGAATAATGACATCCATCTGAATCTGTTTTGTTCTGAGTTAGGCAAACACAGAGAACCTCTAAAGGAGAACAGGCAGGGAAGGACATGTAGTTTAAACCTATCTTTCAAACCCATGTATATTGTATTTCTTAAGGGGCAACCCTTAATTTGGAGCTTTAACTTTAATTTAGATCCTTTAACAATAAAGCTCATAGGCAGCTGCTACTTACTTTTGAGCAGGACTGGAAGGGATTCAGTTAGTAAAGAAGAAAGAACTGAATCCAATACATGGGTTCTTCACCACAGGCAACCAAGAACAGTATTGCCCCAAGCACACACACACTGTCCCATCCTGCCTCTCCCCCACACCATCCTGTTTTTAAGTGAAAGTGACTCAACAGGTTTGTTATGGAATCTCAAGACTGGTGCAAAGCTTATTTGCAAGGCAACTTTTTCTCAATCCTCAGTGTTTGATGTATGCCACACCTGACATACAAAGCAGGCAATTAACAAGGATCAATTATTAGAAGTGTAACTGAGACAGTAAAACCAAGAGTCTGTGCTAGAAGTCTTACCAGAGCCTTTAGGTTGATCTCGCTTGGGGTTATCTAATCACAGAGTTAGGGGAAAAAAACAGAAGAAGAAAATGTTAAGATAACAAACCCAGACTATAGTACGGTAATGTTCAAAGGGACTGGGAGAGATTAACAAATCACTCTTCTACAGCTCAAAAATTCCTGTAAGATCAGTCTTACCAGTGTCTCTAGGATTTGCAGAAGGATGAGGCTTGGGATCATCTGTAGACAAATAAGAGTAAGAATAAATTAAGCAAAATTACTAGTGTGAAGAAACCAAAAGTAGACCATATAGTGACTTCAAAAGGTAATCTGACCTAAGGCATTGTATCAAAACTTCCCCATATAATTTTCCTCTCATTAGCTAATGCTGTATTTGTTTGGTTATTTTAGCTAAATATTGTGTTTTAATGCCACAAAGAGTACTCCTGCTACATTAACCAGTATGTCAGATGCTTGCTAGCATGGAACATACACACAAAAACTCATTAAGTGTTATGCAGTGTTATTCAAAGGCTGAGCTTCTTTAAATTTCTCTAGCAAGTACAGATTACTTGGATGTTTTCTTTTCTAAAAGTACCAGGTTTTAACCAAATATAAAGCCTGGTACCTCACTTGAAAAATAGACAAGATACACAGAGTAGAACTAGACATATGGTCCTCACAATGACACTTCATTTGGCTTGCCACAAAACAGGAAAACAAGAGATCTTAGAAATTATCTCTGTACTGTTTTGTCACGGCCTTCACATTAGAAAAAGTACTTTCCTTCAAATTATTTCCATCAGATTAATGTATCCTTGTGCTACTAAAAATACTTCCTGAAATGGCAGAGATTACTTTGGAATTAACATGTACTTCCATAAGTAATAGTTTATGGAGTTAGTGCCATCTAGTGAAAACACAGCAATGAAACAATTAGAAGCTGGCTAAGAAATTATTGAAATTTCTGAAGTTTTGGTGATCCAGAATCTTAAGATTAATGAACATAACAAGACTGCAATTATTTTTATCGACAGTCTGCTACCTTAATCAACTCAGTGCCTTATTATACTTAGGTCATAAAGGATGGATAGACATTGTACCAGGTACATTTGAGAAGTATCCAGGAAAACATGATACTTACGAGGTTCAAAAGCATCAAGCAAGTCCAAATCACCTGCAAAAAAAGAGGGGAATTTTAAATGTGGTGCAAAAACTGAAGTAGTCTTAAGACTATTTTTTAAACAAAATAGACCCCAAAATGTTTTCTCCACTAATGGAATGACATGCTCACTCATCAGTGACTCACAGAAAAGCCCCACAGAGTTACCAGGCATTACCTGCCAAGTGACTTACTGCTTTTGGAGATGAAGGGACCTGACAAAGGCCAGCTCAAGGTGAGCAAGCTCCAAACATGCAGACTGAAAGCCAACAGAAGGGATTCTCACAGGGGTTTTAAGTTTGTGAAATCACAAAGTACACTTCTGAAAGCAGACTCCAAAATGAAGAAATCCTTTTGCCGTTAGGGAACTGCTTTCTTATATAGAAATATCACAATCCTGTGTGCCACTAAATTGAAAAATTCAGGATCTCTCACTACAATTGATTTTACAGTAAAAGGCATTACAAGCCGATTAGATCTCACCTGGAACTGATTTTGGTGTCTTCTGAGTTACAAGAGGCTTCTTTGTAGTTTCTGTCAGGTATGATTAGGGGAAAAAAATTAAATACTATTTAACATACTGTTCAGAAGCTACATGAAGGACAAAGGACAAATATAAGTATATGCTTATACAACAAAATGCACAAGATCAAATCTATACAGCAAGACAATTTTGCCTTAAATAGAAATCCTTAAGTGTTCCAAAGACAAATTTGAGTTCTATGTGGTCAACACCTTCACAATCACACAGATTAATTGTTCCACTGAGGTTTAAATAAACCATATGTGGCAAAGTTGTCATGCTTGGTCATGAAGTAATACTTGGAAATAAACAAGGCAAAAGAGCAGCCACAATTTTCTTGCTTACCATCCGAAAGTGCGTCTACTAAAGAGAAGTCACCTTGGCCTGTAGAAGATAAAAGAGACAGTAAGGACACTGCTTTTTCTTACTCAAACCCAACATATAATGAAGTCATAAACATGTCTCTGATTGATCTTGAGGTACGTCTCCCGCTTCCTGAGTCAATCTAGAAGAATATTTTGAGTCAGGGCTGAAGACAGACATTCTTTTCTATTTCTCCAGGTCACTATCCATATGTCTTTTCAGAAAAAAAAGGAACTCTAGAGAAATGACCCAGGGGGTTGGAACATATATTCCTGCAGTCAATAATGCACTTTATCCTTGCCACTGCTATTGCATGCTTTCTTTAGTGCCATCCACAGAATATTCTTTCCCATCCTTCTTTCCATTGATCACAAAATAAGCCAGGGACAGCTCCAGTGCATGAGAACATACAAGATTCAAGTGTGAAGAAAAGCCTTAGAGCACAAAGGCCATTATGAAAGTTATGTAATGGAGTTAATATCTTGGCATTAAAAATTAATTTTCATGGTTTTATATGACTTACCTTTCCCCCTATAACTAGGGTTACCAGTATGAAGGTGGTTAAGATATTAGCACATATAATCTTGAGCATCTTCCTAAAACACAGCCAAATGCAGCTGGCACCACTATGGTGTCTCCACTCCAGGGAGATTAGATTCTATCTTCAGTCCTTAAGGAAAAGAACACTGTCTATTGCTGTATTAAACTGGTTGCTAGAGCTACTGCTGCTTACCCAGCCAGATGCAAACATACCAAGTCAATACATACACGTCACAAACCGGTTTCACAGAACAAATATACTGGTGTGATCCCAGCAGCAGAGGCTTGTAAGATAAGTGGACAGCTAAAACAACTGCTTGGGGTGTTCCTGACTTTCCATCATCCCTACTTTCACTGAAGCATGGAATAAGATAAAGGCCTGAAAATAGATATCAGCTATTCAAGAAAAAGACATCCAAATACACTGCTTCATCCCCATAGAAGCTGGAAGACTTTTTCTACCTACTGAGTATCAAGCCAGACAGAGCAAAAGTGATTTCCAAACAGAAACTACCTCAATTCAGAAGATATCTGCATAAAGCATTGATGTGTCTGGCTTTTCCTCTAGGAATGTAACTACCAAAGAGGCATCAGAACCAGCTACTGCAAAGTCTGAAGAGAGGAATCAGAACAATCAAAATCAGACGGCAAGCAGAATGCTCCTTTCTCTTACATGACAGACCAAGGTAAGGAAAGTCACAAGTCTAATACCAGGAATGATGGTTGCTCATATATCTGGTGACATCTTTTATCATAACTGAAGCCAAAATTGAATAAATCCCTTTTCCTTCTCAGATAACTGCACTAATAAGGCATTTTCTTTTTTCCAGAAAAGAAAGTAAGATACCTCTGGCCAACTGAACTGCTACAGCAGAAACTGAAATCTGAAGTCTAAGAAGTGATTCCCATACTGTAACATTTGAACTGAAAACCACCTATCTCACAGTCAAGTAAGGAGACAGCCCTGCCTGGTCTATGGCAAACCCTTTCATGGAAACAGATGCAACTGATGGCTTTATTGTGGTGCACGAGCAAAGAACATTTAAAATCTCCTGGATAAAATAAGTAGGTATAGATCTTGAAGAGAAAGCAGGAAGATATTTTGCTTGGTGTCTCTAAATTCAGGGAGAGAGCACAAGCTCTTTTAGATACTTAGCTCATCAGAAACTATTTCACAGAATGCAAAATATTTGCAGGTCATTTATCTGAAGACTACATCAATTTGCAATACAATTTTATGTACCACTGTAAAATTAGCAGGTGCTAAGATGCAAATGCCAGTTACTTCTGAACTTACTCCTTTCAGCCTGCACCAAGAAATCTCCATATCAACAGGAAAAAACAGGTCAAAGCACTTAATAAGAAATTTTAACAAGTATTTGCATAGTTGTTCCTCAAACCTGAATTATGTTTTCAAGTACATAAACCTCTCAGGCAACAGTCTTCTGGGAGATATGCCTGATCAGAATTTGGTAGTCTAACTCCAAGAGGGTTGAAGATGCATCTGTTAAAAAAGCACACTCCTCTAAACACTGGACCAGAGCAGCACCCAGAGGAGGGACCATCATGAACTGTTAACACCATCTGTCCCAAAATCAAAGGTGTATCACTAAGACAATGAATGTTATACTGGTTTGTGTATGTATCAAGAGCCCCATTTCTTTTCAGGCAGATAGAAAAACAAGCATATGCACTCAGCTTTATGCTTTGGTGCGGCTGAAATTTTACCTGGAGCAGAAAAGTCTATATGAAGAGTTTCCCACTGCCAGCATAAATCTTAGTTCAGGAACTCAGAATGGCTTCAGCTGCAGTGGTTTCCCTCAAGAGGAGGAAACCTTTATAAAAGGGTGTGCTTCCAGTGGCATTGCTGTTTTAAGGGATTTTGCACATCAGCTTCATGAGCTTCTCATGAGAGAAATAATTTAGGATAAGATTACTGACTGCCAAGCTCACATAAAAAATGCTTTGACAGAGGAATAACCAAATTTGAGTCAGTAAAAGAAAAAACATCATGCTTGAAATTATTATTCTGAAACCAAAATTCTGCTTCCCAATTAAGCAGCAAGATATCAGGCTCCTCATATGAATTACTTTTTAGAGAAAAAGAAGCAAAAAATGTCAAAACTTAGCTTACAGAACTCATTGCAATAATCTGCACTCTAAGGTGCTGGAAGTCAATTTTCCCAGCAAAGAAAGGTGTTTCTCCACTGTTAATGACAAACCTTCCTATGTTGTTAAAGCAGTTGCTTTTACAAATGTTCCCACTCCACTTTTGGTATGGGTGGGTCCGACTAAAGCAGAAGTTCAGTAAGTTAGTCTAAAAGGAGAAAAGCTCAGTATGATTCAGCTGGTTCCAAGAAAGAAGTAATTAGAAAACAAGAGATAAAGCTTGTTTTAAAGAACCAGAATAAAGGTATTATCAGGGTCCAAGAAGGAAAAGTCAGCAAGAATATGCTGCACTCCCACAGATTTAAGGAACACTCAGAGCAACTGAGCTTATGAGCATTTTCTTAGTCTAAACAAAGATATTTACAAATAACACAGATACTATATTGCATATAAGGCACAGCAGGTATTTCTAGCTCCTAAGGGCATGAGCAGATTCAAGAATACTTCAGAAGTGTCTACACTATTTTCCTTTCATGTCTGTAGCTCAAATACCTGAATCTCAAGAGATAGATCTTCAGCAGGATGTTCTCCTACCTAGTTTGTCTTAGCTGGGGGAAAAACAGTAGGTAAAGCAAAAAGAGCAAACATAGGCTTTGAATAGCTGAAGAACTAGAGGGCATTCAAGAGATCCAAGTAAGCAAATAAGAGTGAAAAGACCTTTGCAAAGACCTGTCACTGCTCTCTCTATCACTGTAGACACTTCGGGCTACAGTATTAGATTAGTAAGAATCACAATCCACTGCAGAAGGCAAGAGGAACTTTGGAACTTCCTCCATCAGTGACACGTATGGCAGCACACCAAGAAAGGAGACTCGTGATGAATCACCACAAACGTAACTTTCTGACTTGAGCAACAGGCTGCTTCAATTTTGTTTTCCTAAAAATGCCAGTGGTCTTGTGCTACCTTCCCTCCTTCTCTCCCTAGTGCCTTGCACAATCACATGGCACACCTGGAGCCTGCATATTGCAACTGGTCTTCCAGTTGTAGGCCTGTGAACCAGAAGACAGTGGTCATCTTGTCTCCACCCCACAGCTGGACATTACCTGCATCGGTGGCTGACTTAGAATCACAGAATATCTCCAGCTGGAAGAAACCCGTTAGGAACACTAAATCCAACACCCTGCTCCTCACAGGGCTAACTATAAATAAACCACATGAATAAGAGCCTCATTCAGACATTTGTTGAACTGCCAGGCTTGGTTCCATGCCCAGTTCCTTCCCGTCTGTTCCAGTGACCAACCACCCTCTCAGAGAAGAGCTCTCTCCTAATGTCCAATCCGAATTTCCCCTGTGGCAGCTTCCTTGTCCTTTAGGAGGCAATCAGAGAGAGGAGAACAGCACATGGCCTTCTGCTGCCCGCCTTGAAGGAGCTGTAGGCTGTTTGGCCACTCCTCAGCCTTCTCTTCTCCAGGCTGAGCAACCCAAGAGACCTCACACACTCCTAGTACGTTTTGCCCTTCAGGCCTTCCACCGTCTAAGTCACTCTCCTCTGAACACGCCAGCATGAGTTACTTACAATACAGGACTTCTACTACTCAACTCACATTCAGACAATTATTTTACTGAATGCCCTACACAGGCAAAACCAAGAGTGGTAGTTTAATTATAAAAAACCTGGGAGAAGGATGACTTGGTTCTCTGTATCTTGCTATAAGGTATCGCTAAAGCTTTAAATGGAGAACCTGGAACATGAAGAGTACACATAGGTAGGCAGCAAGTGGAAGTACTTAAAACTTATTATTTCCTCTCTGCCAGTGCAGAGGTTTGCAGGCAAGATCTCTGCATCAGGCAGTGCTGATAGGATATTTACTCCCACTACTAAGCAGCAGTTTATAATTAGCCCTGCCCAAAGTCTCATGAAATTAAATCCCACTGTTTGTCTCAAACCCTGTGCCCTATCAATGCTGCATTTCAAGTTTGGTTTCTCTGCAAAGCTAGAGAAACAAAACACTTTGCATAAAATTCTGTTTAGCAAATGAAGCCCCTTCCAACCTAAAATAAATATGTGCCAAACAGCTGTAAATCAGCCAAAAAAAGCAAAGATAATTTTTTACATCTGTGGGAGTGTCTGTTTTCTGCACATCTGGAGCATTCAGTAACCAATGGGGATACAGTCAGCTAGATCTCTGCTGTAACCATTAAAAAGACATATTTCGTCTTCAAAGAGATGCATAAGTCTAATAATGATCATATTAATTTTTTGTAGAGTGATCCAAAAGCTGCTTCCCTGAAAAGTTACTTTATTTGCACCTCTCTTAAAAACACAGTACATAAAAAGTTAGGCAATAATGTGGCCTAATCTTTTCCTGATCTGACTGCTAGTAAAGGCTTTTTAGACTTGTGATTTATTTTAATATTTGAATTACTGTTTCTTCTGCTCAAAAATGGAAATTTAGTATCTTCAAAAAGTCTACAAGGCCATATTTTGACTCAAAACTATTTACCTAAAAACGAGAAATGTGAGGATTTTTTTAACAAAACATGGTAAAATAAGACATTTGGAAAAGAAAAAAACCTGCTATTTTGAAGTGCAGCTTGAGGAATATTGCTTGCTTTAAAGTTTCCAATGGACTAGGCAACTTTTGTTGCCACTTTAAGCTATAGAAAGTAGGAAAATACAATGGAGCTCTTAGAGCTCTTACGAACTATAAGCAGAGTTTTACAGGGGAGGATTTGACATAGGAATAAGGGGACAGAATGAATACCTCTAAATCAGCAGAAAGCACACAGAAGAATTGAGTCAGTTGCAAAGCTAGAGAATTAACATGACAGCAACAGGCCTGCCAAATGCTGAGCTGCTTATGGGAAGGGGTAAAAGAGAGCTATGCAAAACTAAGAACTCTCATGAGTCTCTTCAATCAGGTAGTGAGAATAAAGGTGAATATTTGACACGTTAATCACAACCCAATCAGGCATGAGTTGCCTACTGCAGTTTGGATTATTTTTTACAGTTTTTAATTCTTCACAGCTATAATAGATGTGACCACTTTCACTCCAAACTATAGCTGGGATGTTTGGTGATAGCACTCAGTGGTAAAACAACATCAAACAGCCACAGATCCCAGATCTTCTCCTTAAGATGAAAAAAGCTTCCAAGACACTGCCACTAACAGCAGCTTGGAAAGAACTGAAGTATTATTCCATGCTATTGGAGACTGAAAGTTTTAATTTATGGCTTAAATGTCTTCATGAAGGACCTTTGCCCATTATAGAAAAACTGTATTACAAAAGCTGCAGAGAAGCCCTGAACAGACCTTGTGACTGAGGCCCTGAACTGCTTGCTGACTGAGATAAGATAAATTCAAGTTTGGGGAGAGAAGAAGTACATTCACAGAAGGATCAAGCTTAACATCTGGGCGGAGGCCACAGCCCGGGGTTATCAGCTGCCAGACTCACACAGACCCTCACACCAAAGGGTGGGGGGGAAGAGAGGTTTGGGATGTGTGGTGATAAAGCCTCTGGTCAGTGAACAGTCATTCTCCGATGTGCAGAGGAGTCCAGCTGAGGGCCCCTACACCTCGGGAAAAGCAGCAGGAGGGGTGACATGGACCCTCACCAGAGCACTGCAGCATGAGACAACAGAGCCTCAGCGCTGCAAGGGACAGTGGACTGGATTCTAGACTTTTCAGCATGGGGTGGTGGCAGCAGCAGGGGATCCTCACCACCACAAGAGCCAGTGGAGCGGAGCAAAGAGACACTGCAGGGAGCCCCAGAAGGGTGATATGTTTCTACCTAAGCCCTGTCACTCTCTCCCTGTCCCCCCACATGTACTTCTTCCTCTTTCTTTCTCTTTCTTTTCCTTCCTTCCTTTCCTTCCTTTCTTTTTTCTCTCTCTTTTTCTTTATTTTTCTCTCCTTCCTTCTCTCTTTCTTTCTCTTTGCCTCTTTTACTATTAATAAAATATATCAATTTTTTTTGCACCAATATCTAACCTTGTTTGCTTTTAATCACATTTTTTGGGTATATTTTGAACCCTCCTGGGTCCAATCCCTTTTATTCACAGAGGCTTAGTTTCCTTTGGTCTTCTATGTTAAACAGGTTTGTGACATAATGCTTTGGGAAAAGTTGTTTCTTGCAGAGACTACCACCTCCTCGTGTTCAAAGTAAGTAAAACCCAGCTGACCACAGTCCTGGGCAACCTGCAGTGGGGCTGACCCTCCTGAAGCAGGAAGTGGGACTGAAAGGGCTCCAGAGATGTCCTCCACTTCCAGCAGCCTATGGTTCTGTGACATGGACCAATCCTAGCCACGATACTCCTTCTGCTACAAAGTCACAGAACTACAAACAAGACAAGTCACTTTGTCCATCTACAATTCTTTATACAAATGAGAACTGAACTACAGTGCTCTGTCTCCTGAATTTTGAAGGCAGAAACCTAAGCTACACTAAGAAAAGCTGTTAGAACAACATTTGGGCAATGGAAGCATGGCACTTCCACCAAGAAATGACAAGATTTGGTGGACTGGGATGGGAAACAGAAAGAGAAGAAAAGGGTTTTCCAAAATGTAACAAAGGTGCTGAATCCACATGGCAAGAAATCAAAAGTCATTGGATGCATTTATTTAATTTTTTGTTCATTTTTTTCTTGACTCTAATTTCAGGAGGGCCTGAAATTCAAGACTGCAAGTGTCATATACTATGCTTACATTACCTGTCTACTTGCCCTCACCAAATATAAACGCATTACTAAAATTAGCAAGTATTTTAATTATTACTAAGTTACCTTAGCAGGAACTAAAGCAAAATGCAACTGGCAGAGAAAAGCATGGGCTTGTCTGCATCTGCGTGCAGCATACCCTGACAAAGGCCACAGATGTTTGATTAAATTGCCTTGCCTAAATTATTTAAAGCTTGTTTAGTTCTTGCTCCTGCATGCTGAAATTTTCACCTTCTAGGCAACTGGTCTTGAGCTCATGGCACCTTCCTCACAGCAACCCTCTGGCATCACTCTGCACATTAAACATGAAGTTACTTGATGTCATCAAGGCCAGCCCCAGATCCACTGCTGCACTGCCTTCTCTTGTGTTAATAGAGCACCTGCTGAAGCCAGCCCTGTCCTTCACCCCCTGGAGCAGGCAAGGAGCACCCCTGCCCCTCTTCCCAGGTCTCAATGTCCTCTTGGGAGGCTCACAACAGGTCAAGACCCCTCTGATCTCCACCACTGCCTCTGGGGTCATGGGGCTGGAACAGGAGCTCTGAAGGAGTCTTAGGAAAACCTGTTCTCAAATCTTACCAGGATCAAGAAGGCACTGCGCACCTGCTTTGCATTCAGACACTTTTGAAGTTCTACCTTGGCATAAGCAATGTCAGTAGTTCATTTTTTTATAAGCCTAAGATACCAAAACTCTTTAATTACACATTGCTCACAGTCTACAGCTTCAAAGTTTAAGCTGCTAAACAGACAGGACTTTAAGCTTTCACAAAGCTGACAAGCCCTGCAGCTACTACTCACATAGCCTAAATTTCCATAATCAGGTGCATTCTGACCACAAGGCTCACATTTACTCATTATGTAAGTTCCCTTCCCTAACTCTTGTAGCAATCTGTCTTTGTAGCATAAAAGCATATTAATTTTGCTAATGTATATTAGTTTACATTTTACATTACAATGCAATGTGGTAGTGTAACTTTACTGGACACTTTGGTATTGATCACACTTAAGTAAAAGAAACCAAAGGACAGCTTGACCCTGTAAACCCTTTATTTCTTAGAAACTTAGAGATAATAAAATATATGCCTGGGCAACCAACATGATGTCAGCACCCTCTAAGACCTCTTTGAAACCTCCCAGATTTGGCTGGCATCATAGATAATTAACTGAAGTGAATCTGATTCCAAGGTTGTCTGGAATAGTTGAAAAGCAGTAAGAAATATAGGTGTTTTCCAAAGTTCTGCCATGATCAATCTTCAGTACTGTGGGTGTCAGTGACAAGTCAAACTGTGTTACACTCAACTTTTGAAAGCAACAAGAACCCTGTGTAAAACCACATTTGGGATGGCCCAGTTTCGCTAGGATACCTCATGCACACAAATATTTACTCTTGTAGTTCTGCATTTTGCATCCTAGCCCTCCTTCTCAGTCTGAGAAGGAAAATTTTCATAATGTCCTCCAAAGGTCAAAGCCAGTCTGTAAGCACCTCTCTCTCTTCCAGTGTCAAAGAACCTCATTACTTCTCAAGGTTTTCTGCACTTACATCTAGCAATAGCTTCAGCAGCTCCTGACAAGAATCCTTCTGACTGACATCCATGAAGCCTCTTGGCCTGAAGTGTGTACTTCAAATCAGTGGCCACATCATAAGCAGTCAAACCTGCGTATGCATTTCTACAGCTCAGTACCCTGCCAAGTCTAGTTCAGAGAAAGGAAGAAGTGTTTTCATGGCAATTGTGTGATGTCTGGGGCACAAGTTCAAGTGCTGCGTGCTTTTTCTGCTCATCCCAAATCAGTAAAAAGCTTTATACAGCAATAATATAAGATGATATATTAAAAACTTCACAACAAACAGTCAGGAAACATCAGGATTTTGTTTGGTCCTCCTCACACTCTGCATCTCTGGTGGCCTCTCAGTTTGGAGCAGGGAGGAATGGAAGAGAGAGTAATCCCAGTGTGGTAGGGGGCTCAGAGGAAAGAAAAGCAAGTGTAGCAGCAAGGTTCAGGGGCCAAGAGATTAGAGCAATCTGCATTAGGTGAAACATGGTAAAATTCTAGCCCAGGAAATGAGAAAGTACTAAGAAAAAAAAATTTGCAATCTGGCAGCCACTGAATAATAACTGGCATAGGCATTGGGCCCAAAATCTCAGTTGGTGGACTGGTAAATAATCCTCACCCTGATGATAGAAAAAAAGTTAAATTATGTTGAACAAATTAATGGAACTTGGATCTTCGTTTATAAATTCCTCATTTAAGATAAAATTTATTTGAAATATACACTTGCAATGAGTACAGAGCCAGATCAATACTGTTTTTATAGCAGCACACTGAAACAAGGATTCACAACAAGCAGAACTCTTATGTCTGCTAATATTTGTAAGCTGAGAATTTCACAGCTTGTTTCTTTTACCTTCCTCACCAGAAGTCTTACCAATTCAATACAGTGCTTATAGAAATAGTAAAGTCCAAAAAAAATCTGTAATCTAACCAGAAACATTAACTGAACAGTAACATTGACTCGGTTTTTCAAGACTCTTTATTTTCATTGTGGCTGGTTCAGTTATGGCTAAGAAGACTCTTCAGACTTTTTAATCTGTGTACTTGAAATGAGCTATTACATCTTGTGCTAAGAGGAAGACTTCGAGTTTTATGACAAGGGTTTCCTGTGGGGAAGGCATGGGTTGAGGAAACCAGACTCAGTACAGTGTCTGCAATTATTTGAATGATTGGAGTTGGCACAAATATATGGCAAGCCAGAAACGTAAGCTTTGCTTCTTATTTAAAACAAGCTTGAGAGGATTTCCTTTAACTTCCTATCCTCCAATACTTGAGGTTAAAAGCAAATCTTCCCTTTTGTACCAAGGCTATGTTCTTAGCAGTTTCAAAGTGTTCATGAACTCAGAAAAACAGCTGGAAAGCATTCACAGTGGAACTGTAAGCATTTCCAGTTCAAGTCCATCTAGTAAAAATACTACTGCTATATTTAGACAAAAGCTTTAACAAGTATTCTCCACTCTAAGAATTAATTTCATCATCTTTACTTTGATTCTGTATCACCTCCTAAAACCAAATTAGATTTTTTCTTCCATTGAATGCTGCAGGCACCCAGAATCAATTGCTCTTACCTTGGCTATGCAAATAATCCGCAGAAAGTGTACTGAACTGATTCAGGGGATGAATAAGATTTAAAAAGTAATTACAACTGACTCCCTGGAGAAAACAAGGGCAGGGGGATTCTAAAAATGCATTTACCTTACGAGAGTGGCAGAAAACAGCAGATGTCAGAGATTTGAATGATGTAGCTGCTGCATTAGCAGCTGAAGTTCCAGGCCCACTACAACTCTTACATGCACCAGAAGCCAGAAAATATACCTGGTATATTACAACTGGTGTTGTAAAAGCTTTCTTTTCAATCCTTCTTGGTGAAGAAACAAGACCCCCTGGAATGGTGTGCAGTCTATCTGGAACTGGCTGTTACAGGTGGAAACACAGCCCTACCACCTTCCATGGCATCATCCACAAAGCTTCAAGGCGAAATCTCTGGAGAATTTTTCCACAGCACTGATGATATATTGATTAAAGGCAAAACCTTCAAAACAGTACTAGGTAATGGGCACCATGTACACCTGAACTGATTAATCTGAAGCCAGCAAATCTATAGGAAGAAGGCTGAACTCCTCTGGCTATAAAATGTCCCAGCATAAAAAATATGCTGAAGAGGCTGCCATGAATTTGCCTTTGTTCATCTCAGAACATGCTTGGGAGCCCCAGGGGCCCTGAGAATACATCTACACAGACTCCTGAGTGATCACCTATGTACTGCAGAAATGGCTCAAAACCTGAAGTCGTGTCAGTGAGAAAACCATTTTCAACATCAGAAGAATAGAAAGTATTACAATAGCTTCTCAGAGAAACATCTACTTGAACACATGGTGTAAATAAGAATATCTGAAATTCAAAGGCAATTTGAGAAACAGAGTAATCAGGCTGACCAGTCAGCCAGACATGCCAGTAAAGGCTTATAGTGTGGGCACAAATTAAAGCTATTTTTAGCCATGTAAGCCCATGAAATTTCTGCTTGTGTACTGAGGGAGAAAGCACAGCTTAGACTTGTCCCAGGAAGCCATGGTGCAAGCAATCACACAGTGTGAAATCAGTGGAATAATAGGACATGCACGACAAGTACAAATGTTAAAACAGTAAGTGTACTGGGAGAAAGGGAAGTTTGAAGAAGCTTGGCAAAAAGATCAGCCTCCTGTATCTTCACAATACCAGTCCACGCAGCAGAAAATTCAGACAGGAGTTGCTAGAAGATTTTCTGCTTGGAAAGACAATGTAGGTGGCCCTCTAGGTGCAACAAACGTGTGTGTTGGCATGATGGAATGCAGCCTTGGCTAGCCTCAGCAGCAATCATTTCAAAACCACAGCTGTTGAAGAATGAGAGGAGGATTGTGGAGTAGAGCGGGTGTATCATATTCCTTCTAATCCCCTGGCATCTGGAAAGGTAGAACTGCACAATGTCTCACTTGAAACTGCACTCCAGGAAGAGGGAATCTCAACTCTATGAAGTTGGGGGAGCCAGTTAACACAAATGTAGGAACTCATCATAGCAGTCCCAGAGAAAGCCATTTATCCCAATATCAACTGGGTGACCAAGTACCAGCCAGCCCCCGGGAAACATGAATTAAGGTACCAGGTTGTGTCTATCCTCCTGCAGCAATAGACATCCCTAAGGAATAAGTCATTATCATTTGTGGACCAGGAATTACCTAGTAGGGGGTATTCGAAAAACTTATAAAGAAATTAGACATGTGCCACTATGTACCATAAACAATTTCCTTCAAAACCATGCCAGGTGTTTTGGAGACACAAAGGTGTAGGCATTTGAAGATTTCTGTGCAAACAATTCCTGGGTACACATTGCTCAAGAGCATGTTACAAGGATGCTCCATCCCATGCAACTGGACTTCCTCCACTTCCCAACCTGGAAGTGCTCAAGGCCAGATCGGATGGGATTTTGAGCAACCTGGTCTCGTGGAAGGTGTCCAGACCCATAGCAGGAGATTTGAATGACATGATCTTTAAGATCTCTTCCAACCCAAACCATCCTGTGATTTTATTCTATTGTTCAATGAAAGTACAGGACATGAACCAGGTAGGGTTTCAGTAGCAGGCTGCCCTGTCCGGGAAAAACCATGAACTGCCCTGTGCCACTTACTACCATGTCACGGTGGTACTGACACTGCCAGTGCACAACTGTCTTGATCTGAAAGACAGCTGTCTGCCAAGGTTAGGCAAGAATCTCATGTGGAATGGAAAAATATGACCTCCTTCTCTCTGAACTATTATAACTTTGAAATTAAGGGGCTTTCAGGCAAAGACATGGGAAAAGGAGTAACAGTTCTTTACTGGAATGCGTATCAAGGCAAACAAACAACTCGAACACTGGCGGTGACAACAAACAGAACCATGAACAGTCCCAGCCGCAGGCACCCAGGCTGCAGTCCCGGTCACCGCCAGCAGGGGCGCTGTGGCTCCCG